>PVJX010013760.1:0-46652 GCA_004027295.1 Dolichotis patagonum
AACCACAAAAACCTCGAGTCATAAGGCTGCACCAGGCCCATGCTCTAGCTGACAGTGATGTAGACTGAAAGGGGAGTTTGTCTTTCTGGGTTGCAAATTGCTGTCTGGTGCTCGACAGCTCTGGCTTGAAGATAGCTGTGCTGCCTGTGGAGGTTAGAGGCCTTTCATTGACCATCAGGCTGGACACTGAGCTTGGGCTACACTTGAGTCTCACAACCACAGGGTTCTACACAGTGTTGTATAGTCATAGTGCTTCAGGTCCCCTCCAAAGCTGGCAATGATACAACTTAAAACTTGAGTTTGTTCCACGGTGCTAAGGGACTCTGCTTGCTGCTGGGACAGATCTAAAGGCTCTGTCTGGCCTGAGTAAAAGGGTAGGAAGGCCTGTTTTTTACCTGATGTGAAGTCTCTTCATGGTGGTCTGGTGCTGAACTCCAAGGCAAAAATCTGCTTACGTTTGTGCTCTTGATCTCCACTCTTGCCTCCAAGGTTCAGTGACGGTGTTGGAAGAAGTCAGTTTGTTAGATAATGTACCTCCATTGATTCAGTTTACTGTTACTGGTCTGGGGGGAGAAATTGTGGAGCCCTGTCTAGCACAGGGTTCTGTCACAGTAGCTCTGGTATTGGTTTCAAACATAACGCCTGTATTTAATTCCTTCCCTGTTTCTAAGTGGAAAGTGCTGTTTGAAGTAAGAGGAAGGGTAGTATGGGCAGCTTTCCCCCACTGACTTCCTCTTCAATGAATATTTTGTCCTTCCCTGTCCTGTTCTTTTTTTTTTAAATTTTATTTTAAAAGGGAGTAAAATTAAACACACCAAAACAGAACAGAATGGGACATAAGAAAGCATAAATTTCAAAGCTAGACAACCAGAGATCTTCACTATCTGTCATATTGTCTCTTGTTTTCCTCCAAATGGTTGTCCTTATTTTTGCATATGGAGAGCTCATACTAAGTAACATAGTCAATCTTTTCACAAGATGTGTAGTTCACTGGCTCCCACTTGCTAGGCAGGGGGGAGGGAGAGGGGGAACACAGGATGGGGGACAGGACGAC
Organism: Dolichotis patagonum; assembly: GCA_004027295.1. NCBI lineage: Eukaryota > Metazoa > Chordata > Mammalia > Rodentia > Caviidae > Dolichotis > Dolichotis patagonum. The sequence goes on from PVJX010013760.1 coordinate 1,055, forward strand.
ATGAGATGTCTGATTCTCAGCCCACATGCAGGCAGGATCACAGTCGACCCCCAGAGACGGGAAGAGTTCCTTGTTTTCCCGGCACCCCAAGTCAACCGCACAGTGCAGGTCCCGATGCACCAGGGTCTCTCTCCTTCAGGCTGCTGAAAGTCAGCCACACTCTCAGCCACCCCCCAGAGAAGGGAGGAGTTCCCCGTTCTCCCAGCACCCTGAGTCAACCTCATGGTGCTGGTCCCAATGCGCCAGGGTCTCTCTTCTTCGGGCCACCAAAAGTCTGCCACTCTCTCAGCAGCCTCCCAAAGAGGGGAGGAGTTCCTTGTTCTCCCGGCACCCCAAGTCAACCACACATTGCAGGTCCCGATGTGCCAGGGTCTCTCTCCTTCAGGCCACCAAAAGTCTGCCACACTCTCAGCCGCCCCCCAGAGAGGGGAAGAGCTCCTTGTTCTCCTGGCACCCTGAGTCAACTGCATGGTGCAGGTCCCGAGGTGCCAGGGTCTCTCCCCTGCAGGCCCCCTAAAGTCCGCCATACTCACCTGCTATTTCTTTCTGTAGAATTGACCATTCCATTTCCAAAGTTCTAAAATGGCCAACAGACCACAGAAAGAATTCTCTTTAGGCTCCTGTTTGAAACCAGCAGGTACAGCGATCTGCTGGCCTTGCTTCAGGGCCACCCCTGTCCTGTTCTTGTCCTCTCCTTCTCTTTCTGTCTCTATCTCTGTCTCTGTCTTCTCTCTCTCTCTCCCTCACTCCATCTCTCTTTCTCTCTGCTCTCTCTTTACTAGATTGAACTCAAGACCTTCACATTAAGCTAGGTCTCCAGGCCTTTTTTATATTTTTATTTTGAGACAGAGTTTCTCTAAATTGTTGTCTCCCGGGCTGGGCTTAAACTAGATCTCCTTGCTTTAACCTCCCAGGATGTTGATATCATAGTCATAGAACACCACACCTGGCTCATATTTTCTTACTATTTTGCTAAAAACAGATATTATAACTTCTTACTTATACCAGATATTGTGACTTTCTTAGCTCATGTGAAACTAGTTTTGTCCATGAATAATTATAACGACCAATGTTTCAGTAGGGGACAATGGACGGAGGGGCTTACTCAAACCCCATCTTATTCCACTGCCCACTCTTCAATTTTTATAATAGTTGTTTTCTTTAGTTTTTGGTTTAGTTCCTTTAATTTTGGTTTATTTGTAGTTCCATGACAAAGCCATTTCATTCATCCTGGTCTCTACCAATGTAATTATTTTTTTTTTTGAGATAGACCATAGAAGCTGCTTAATGTATATTTATTGTCTGATATCCTATAATTACAACATTTCATATTTGGATAACACTCTAAAGTTTACAAAGCACTTTAACATATCTTATTTAAGAGTTAGGCCTTAACTGTACTACCAATATGCTTTGCAAAATGTGTTTTTAAAGCCTCATTATTTTTATATTACACATAAACCCCCTATATTACACACAAACATTTCTCAGGCACAGATAGATGGCCAAATAAATAGGGAATATATTTTATGCTTTGCATTCTCACTCATAATTTCTTAGCAGTATAAATTTCATTCAGAAAATTATTCAGAAGCATTGTTTCCAGGTTTGGTTTCTCTGATAATCTATAACACTAATGAAACCAGTCATCACATGGATTATAGACATGCAATGACCTCCTTGACTCCAGAGAGATTAAAATTCATATGCTCTCTTAACTCTTCTCCAGTTTGCATTCTCAGCAGGCAATGTTAGTTTTTTTTATATGTTGCTTTTAGTTTGTTTTTGTTTTACAAGTGTTTATTTGAGATGTTTGGTTGGCAGGCTTGAGCCAAGCAGCTTTAACTTCTTTTTTCTTTTTGTACATGGTTGCTAGCTTTTCCTCTTATTAGGATGATTCTGTCTGTGCTTAGAGGTCAGCGTTCCTTTTCATCTGGTTGTCTTTCAAACACAAAGGGCTGAGGCAAATGATTCAGATCACAATCAGTGGATCCAAAGTGCAAAACAGTCTCTAAATGGCAGTGTCAAGTTTCTTTATGTGTTCATGAAGCTCTTGAAAACTGAGAAAGAACAGCAGGTCTTCAAGACACAACAGAGAAAAATGACGACTCTGTGTGCTTTTATTACCAGAAGAGGATACTCACATGCACAAAAATGTTAAATTTTGACTAAGAAGATCAATAAGTGCCACATTAGGTTGCAGTTCACTCACTTTCGAGTTAGCAGTCATTTGAGATCTTACAGGAGAAGGGTTATGAAGTACAGAATGTATTTCAGTAGCACCTGCTGAGTGCATTAATGTTGAGTGTTAATGCATTTGAAACACTGGCATGGAAGCCATCAAAAGAAATAGAATATCAGTATCACTTTCTACATTCTTTTCAACAAAAATTATAGTGTGGTTGCATGAAATTATGCTTGTGAAACACAAAGTTATTAAAGTATATGTAATCTGGAGCCTTAAAAAGTGTCAGTTCTGACCATAGAATAAAATACTACTTCTACCTGGTGCTGTGTAACATTTTTCTTTCATGGACTCTAGAGCAATTTAGAGGTTTAACTTAATCTTGTTGCGTAGACATTTAGAATCCTAGCAAATATGCTTTAACACATCTACAAACCTGGAAAACAACCAGACTTTACCCTAGACGCAGTTTTAGGAATTTGATAAGCTCTAACTTCTTGGTGCAAACCTTCTTGGTGAAAAATAGGAGGACATGATCACTAAACCTAGGCAATCCATGCATCTGGGAAGCATCTCCATGGAGTATTTTTCCATGTATATAGAGGCAACATTCAGAACTCAAACCCAGCATGGGCACATTCTTCTTAATGATTGGCCAACTAACACATTAAACACAATTTTAACTCAGTTGTTTGTTTGCAGGGTCTAGCAATCTTTATTTACTCAGAAATTGCAAATTTTATTTCAAAGTGAAAATGTGAGGAGAGTCTTCTTAAGACTCTCCAGCATTGTAGCAAGGTTTATTTTATTTTTTAAAGTTCTATTTAAAGCATTTTCATTTCACATCAAGAATATTACGTTAGGGTTGAGATAGCAAGCATACTAAAGAACAGTAGAGTCCTTATGATATTAGGATTCATGCAAGATAAAGCATGTGGTTGCCATGGGGACCAGTAAATAGTCCCAAACTGAGACTCTAGTTCCCACTGCCAAGACATGGGTGGGAGAAGGTGGTTCCCACAGACTGTTTTCCCTAGACTAAAAATATAGTATGATTTCTATTAAAGGTCAATTAAATAAATTCTCAGTGATTTGGCCTAAAGAAAGCATACCCTATTATTTTCAGAACAATTAGACAGCGAGCCTGCTACACAGTACTGCTTCAAGATTATATTCATATGCAATATTAATTATGCTCATGTTCCGTCATGTCAAAGGGGCTGTTGCAACTGCAGCTTATTTTGGTGCTCTTTCCCATGATCTTAAAAAATAGGTTATGGAGAATTTTTCATCATGGACATAAATTACATCTTTTTAAGGGTTATAATGTAAATTTAGCACATTGTAGTTAAGTCTTTGAAAAAGTCATTTTTAGTTTGTGAAACTGGAATATTTGTGATTAACCTGACCTCTACTAGTACTGTCTTAAGGCTTCTGGTCCAGAAATCCAAGACATTTCTGTTTTTCTTACTGTTTATTATCAATTCACCAAAAATATAATTAATACTTGCATTATAAGATATTAATTGTTATGTAATTTGCAAAGTAATTATGTGATGCATAATTTTGCCTCAAATATTCCACAACCCTGTGAGACTGACAGATGTGGTGATTGATTGTGTCAGCTTGAGACATTTAGAAGCTTAACTAAATGGGTTTAGCAACTCTACACCCAAGGGTGTAGAAGACCCATTATAGGGTGGCTCATCACCTGGAGGTATAAAAGGGAAGGAGGAAGGAGGAATGCATTCCATTCTTTGGAGAAGCTCCAGTCTTCCCCTCTGGTTGGACTTCGTCTCCTGGCTTCCAGTGTAGACTCTTCAGCTTTCCAGCATAGACTCTTCAACCTTCCATCGTAGAGATTTTGGCCTTCTGTCGCAGACTCATCAGCCTGCTGGTGTGGACTTGCACAAGAAACTATGGTGAACTCCAGACCTTGGGTTGAATCCTCCTCTGTATGCTTCCTCATCCGACTCTGTGGCTGACCATCATAAGCCAATCTTGTCATTTCTTATACATTTGTACATTTCATGTTATATCTGTTTTGTCTAGTAAAACCCTGACTAATGCAACAGATAAATCCAACAATGACTTAATAGTCTGCTTTCTTAGAAGTTTACGAATGAATAAGGCTAACATCCTTCCCAAAGCTAGATAATAAGCATATGATTGAAAACCAAGCTTCACAATCAAACTATTCTCCCTGCTCTACTGTGAAAGTGGGAAAACACCATTCTTCTCATTCAACAATTTTTGCAAATTCTGTCACTATGTCATCATGACTTTTGGTTTAACTCTGTGACTGTTAACACAAATGCATCATTTAAATAGTCAGAAGATTCTATTGAACAAAATAGCAGTTAAGAAAATCATCTATTGATGAGTTGAATATCATCATGGTCATAAAAGGGGTATATAGTAAAATTTGACATAGATCAAAAAGGATTAATTTTGAATTAATTATATATTTCACCCCAAACAAGTTTTACCTTTCCACCTCAAAGCTTATTCTCTTCTTTGAAGGTCCATCGTTTCTTCTTCCTCCCCTTCCCAATGACTTCATGTGGTTTGAGAGCCTTAGTAGATTTTTGATTACACAGTTTAACCTATGTTTTTGCCCTGATGGATGTCAGGGTAGCAAAGCCAGGTTGTTAAAAAATATTATTATACTCCTGATGCTGCCTTCCTGTGATTTAAGTTCTTTATATCTTGAGTATTCATTGGGATGTTTCCCAATTTTAAATGGGTGTAATTCATCTAGCTATCAACACTAACTAAAGTGCGTGCATGTTGATTGACTCTACTTAATAAGTTCTGAAATATTCTTTCTTAAATGTCACTCTTTTTCATGCAGGTCTGTTGCCCTCTTAACATTCATTTACAAAGATGTCACTGAACTTCATAAGGATCTCACTCTTCCTGGAGCAGTGACTTCTGTTTGTTCCTACTACCAGGATTCCAAGTGTTAAATGTTTCATGTGTTTACTCAGCTTTCTCCTGTCTTACACTTTATTCCCAGAAGCCACCCTATGACCCACCACAACTTTTATTTCTGCTTAAAATTGGCTTTTCATTCTTGCAACCCAAAAATTCTGCTTGCTATAAAAGGGTAAAAAGTAAATGTTATAATTAATGCTGCTTCCCAATACTTTAAAATAATCAAACATGTTTGTTATCAAGCATTATTATAGAATTATTATATTATGTTTTCCTCAAATTATTATTGTTCCTTTACTATGATACCATACTCCTTATCACTTCAGTTTTTAAGTCTCTGTTTACTATTTCCCTTTATTTCAGTTAAATGAATCTATCTATCTATCTAATCTAAATTTGTATCACTCATATCCATACCACATCAGATTCACTTTCATTTGGGAATTTCTTGTTTTAATAATGCATAATACACTGACAGACTTATTTAGGTGTCAGAGAAAAGGAAGAACTCCTTACCTAGGTAATTTCTGTAGACCAAAGTCATTAAGCCTTTTTCCAGCTAGGAATCTGTTTGCTCTGCTAATTGAACTACCCAAATCACATCAGTACTATCCTTTGTCTTCAGTGAGGAAAGTAGAAATCCATTCTGACAAGGCAGATGGACTTCTTTCCCTATCATGTGTCCTCTACTATTGGGAGCCATGGCATGATAAACTCTACTTAGCAAAACAATGTGTAAACATGAAAAATACATTTCTGGTAAGGTCATTTATCCTTGCCCAAGGCTTAGGTCTTTTCCCTTCAAATGAGTGTGAAGAGATGCCTGCCTATTTCCGGGAATAGTAGGTAGAGGGATTGGGGAGCTGGAGGTAAGAGTGGTGACTTTCACAACTATTGTCCCCAAGGGCAAAAGATTAGTGCTTTATCTCACCCACATTTGTGCATGTACAATAAACACAATTCCTTGGATGTCTTTGTAAAGTTCAGACCTTCCCTACAAATAGTCCAAAAGTACAGTTTTCTGTATCCTTTATTAATTACTTATATTTACCCTTCATCATCTTCTGAGCATGCATTAAAAGAGGAATGATGAGAAATTAAGGGGGAATAAGTAAGTTGAAAGCCTCTTACTTTATCTAAGCAGTCTATTATCTTCACTTACACAATCTCTCAGGTTTGGAACCAACTTGTCCAACTGGTTTCTGAGCCTCCTGCCTGGAATCCCTCCTGTCTCCTTCTTACCTTGCATCCAACATGGGTCTTGTAAATTCTGGATTTACTTTCATCTCTCTGTTGATTTAAATAGTTCAGCAGGCTAAGATCTTGGTAGTAGTTTTCCGTGTCCCCCAAGAAATGTCTACTCTGTTAATATCAGGTTTCATCTGTCCTCATCAGTGTCCTTGTTTCTACTGAAGTCTTTCCTAATTTTTTTCTCTACCTAGTTGATTCTCATCCTTTAAGACAAAGTTTTTGAAAAGAGCCCAATTCGCTTTGAAATGATACAGGTATCTTTTACTCTGTGGCTCCAAAGCACCCTTGTCTACTGTCTCAGCACCTGTCACACAGGGCTGTGCTGCTGGGTCGTGGCTTTCTGTCTCACACCAGACATGGAATCCATGAGGTAAGATCATATCTTACTGGCTTTATACTCTCCAGAGCTTAAAAATGACCATGGGATGTAGAAAGAGATTAAATGAGCTTTTAGAATTAGCAAGAAATGATGAGTTTAAAAACTAAGTAGGTAGATGGATGTAAAGAAACATCTCGGATCCATCCAGAAGGCAGAGTTTTAATTCTTCTGAGGAATTCCTCATGGGTGAATATTTCCCTCTGCAGTCTCTCCTTTGATCTTTCCATTCTGGCAAACTACTTTCTAGGTCCAACGTTCTCAGCATACACTCTCCTCAGGGCTTGAGGTGAGGCTCTTTTCTATTTGTAAGAAATACTTGTCATATGTCACTCACTCTTACTTAACCCAGCTATCTCACTTTCCTAAACCAATTTATCCAAAATTTCCAATTCTTCTAATATATTTTTTCTAATTATTTAGTAAACAAAGTGAATTCCCATTAGGATTCCTATACCTAAGCATAGCACTTACCAGTGATTTATTTTCCCTCAGCTATGGCCACCTTCACTGCTCTATAAGGTTACATCACCTAGAAGAAAGACTGGGAGCTGAGAAGTCAGAGACCTGAGTGTGAATCCTGACCTGTCTGTTTTCTATCTGTGCCATATAACATGTGTTACCACCCCAGTTAAGCCTCAGCTTTCTAGAAAGCTGAAGATTACAGTGTCTTCCTAATGTGGTTTTTATAGTAAGAACAGATGATAACTGGAAGGTTTCCAGGCTCTGGCCAACACACAGTAGAGACTCTGTAAACAGTAGACCAGTGGTAATTATGTGGACTCTACCAGTGGCAATATGAAGACTCTTTGGGTTGATAATGGATGGACTGAATTTCATTTGGTTTCATGCTCCTAGATCATAGAGGTTTAAATGTTATAAGTAAAATTAATTAGAGTATATGAGGTAAAAAATTCAGTGATAAAAGGATATTTTATGACAGTTAACATTGCATGAATTGATATGAATATTGAGATCATTTAGTTTGTTTTATTGGAAGTTTCTTATTACTGCCCTTCAAATACAGATGTGGATATAAACATGAAAGATAGCAGGAGATTCAGGCCTGACCTAGTCATTTCTACAGTGTTTTACTTTACTCTTACTTGCCTTTATTTCCATGATTTTGCAATCCCCTGGGTACTCCATATTTTTATTCTTGCTAATATATGGCCAGTGTCATCATTCAGCGCACTCATTTCTATGATTTATCAAAATCATTCCCCCATGATTTTCTTTATTTTATTTTATTTTAAAGAAAAAACAATAAAAACAATGATGCAAAATTTCAGATGTGAAGACTTCTTTCTTTCTATGTAGACTCCATTTGCCTCTCAGATCCATTCATTCTGTTTCTGTATCCTTTGTAGTTTCTGTATCCTTTGTATCCAATCCAGTCTTGTGGATTGACCACAAGAACAGAATGCCTTGGATTTCCCTACCCTTCGGCTTTTTAATGGGTTCAGGCAGTGAGAGTAAATGGACAGATATTGAAGGTGGAAGAAGAGGTGTATTGGTGGTAGAATCCCTGCATTCCCCACTCAGCCCTCCCCTGGTCATGATCCTAGCAGTGGCTGCCTTGCTTAGGGCTTCCGCTTCTACAGAAGAGACCCACAACCATGACCCCATCTCTTACTAAGTATCATCATCCTTGTTTCAGCCCTTATCTCTGTATGTGTAGGAATTTTCAAGTTTTTTCATTATTAGAATTCCTGGGTACCTTACATATTGTTGTTGGTTCCTCAACTCCACCTGGACTATAAAACTTTCCTTCTTTATAAATCCTTTTTTAATTTAAACTTTTCCTGTTAAGATCCATCTGATTCAGTTTTAGCATGATCCTCAATGTGAAGAAAAAAGATATTTCCTTGTCAGAATTTGGCACCAAGGGCTCAAAATAGTCAAGAAAATAATTTTACATATTAAGTGATGAAATTGTTATCCATAGAAATTTAAATTACACAAGATCACATTGTTGGTCAATTCATGGTCAATTTACTCATATATTTATGCATAGAATCAGTCAGGTAACAGAATTTCTCTTCTTTCATTTTGTTTTTCTTTCTTTCCTTATGTTCTAGTGAGTGGAGCATGGTCCAATCACCATCTGGTTTCTCCCAGATTGTTTATCACAGCCTCCTATAAGGTATTATATCATCCATCCTTGTCATCATCTAATCCATCATCATCTAATCCATCTACATTTGGGTCTGAGTATCCTTCGAAAATATAAATCTGAGCTAATTCTTTGCTTAAAACTATTTAGTAACTCCAGATTTTCTTTAGGACAAAACAAAACTATGACAAACAAGCCCAACTTCACCAACTTTTTGAAATCATCTTTTCTCTTTTGTATTGTACTTTTAGTTCTTTAAAAATGTTGTGCTCTTCCTACCAGGATACCTTTGCACATTCTGTCATCTGTTTTTAAAGTTCCTTGAACATCCTTCCATTTATCACTTGAAGTGTGAACTCAAAATTCACTTCCTCGAAGAAGCTACTCATGAAAACCCCCAGGCCTCAACAGCTCTCTAACCTTCCTGTCTTATGTTCTCATTGACAACCTACACTGATTATAGCATTTATCTTGGTTCTAATTAAATTTAATGTGTTGTGTTTGCATTTTCACTTCTTGAGAACTAGTATGATTTCCATCTCCTCACACTTTATCCTCAGTGTTAGATCCTGTATTGTATGTTCGGCGAGGACTCAAAAACTGAACAATTAGGTGAATTTAAAAGAGCATCAAACTCTGAGAAAGCATTGCACATTAGAGAACTGTGTGAATAATCTGAAGTGATAAAAACAAGCTAGAGAGGACTTCAGAGGCCACAGTTTGGAAAGGTCATAAGTACATAATGAATAAGGATTTTCCTGAGTATTATAAGCATGCATTATTATTACTATTCTTATTGTTATTACTATTACTATTTTTAAAGCTTGGACTTAGACTCTGTGACTAGATGAAGACTCGATTGTTTTAGATAGGAGCTGTAATTAGGCAAACCAATGAAGAAGAAAATACATCTGTGTATTTCAAAGAGTAGTATTAAGAGTACATGCTAAAATAGCGTTTCTCAAATTTAGTGTGTATCAGTCACTTGTTCAGGTAATAAATGTCACAGGGACTGAGGCGTCTTAAAGGAGTTTTGCATTTTTACCAAATCCCCTGTGACATTCTGCTAAGCATACATGTTTAAGAGCCACTGAAGCCAAAGTAAAGCAGTACAATAGTCTTGATCTTGCTGGATAACAGAAGTAGGAAATGAGCACAGCAAAGGTAAAAATGAAGTATAAATTGTAAACTATAGTATTAGCTGTAACAATCAGTCTTTGCCACTGACTAAGGAGTGACTTGCCCTACAATATTAGTATTGGAACTAGTCAGTTGTATTCTCCTTGGACTGGTGTCTGGACTTTGTAAAATCTATCCTAGTTGGTTATTGAAACGTTAAAGCCCAAGTCCCTCCCAATATGCCATACGGAAGATTCTAACAGAACTTATACTTCCCAGTTCCCTGTCTATTATAAAGAACTAACAATCAGAAGTGACAAATTAAATGACATTTTAGCATATTTCTTAAATCGCTAGTGCTCCACTGTCAACTTGATTCAACCTTGAAAGAATACATGTGAAGTTCACTACTTTTTATTTTAATACTTACCCATTTGTTCACAAATATTTAGTGATTCATGGAGGAAGTTTGATTTTTGCACTCAAATTTCTGATTATATTAAATCTTGTGAAAGACAAACCGATAAAGTGTTTGTTCACTAACTAAATTTAAAAAGAAATTGACCCCACACTAGCACGGTGCTAATATTTGCTGATTATTAATGGTACTACTGAAATTATATTTAAAAACGTGTAGCAAGTTTTATATTAACTTGACATCTGTTTAATACCTACTAAATGATAGCATTCCCTGGAATTTAGACTTTCATATAGAATATTACACTGGTAATAGCCAGAACAGGAATTAAATAACACAGTAGTCATTTTTTTAAATACATCTATACCTAACAAAATCCAGGAAGATAATTTACTCAGGTATATTTTTTATGTAAAATACTAAAATGTCCCTCCGTTTGTTACCAAATTTTAGACAGTTGAAAGAATTTGAGTTCTGGCCCAGACACTGCTGGTAGATGCTGCTCGAATCTTAAGTTAATTACTTAAAATTATCCATATTTCAGTTTCCTCATATTTAAAATTATGAGAATGAGCAGCTCCTGAATATGCCTACTGGTTCTCCAATTCTGTGGTTCTGGGTTCTATCATCTAAGCATCTCTGTAGTTTTTAATAGAAATATGATTTAATCGGAGAACATCTGTTACGGTCTGCAACATCTTTTGCAAAGTCCTTGACCTTAATTTTACCATGGTTGTCAGATGCTTCTTCACACATTCTACTCTGATTTTACTGAAGGAACATCAATTATGCTTTCGTCTTAAGTAGTGTCAATCTGAGTAAAAAATATGCTAGTTTTGTTAACATTACCATTAAATGACTTCTTAATTACCATTTTAAATGCCACTAATGATATATTTCAGTGCTATTTTAGCATTAGAAATCACATAAGCATCATGTTGCATTTTTATTTTTATACATATTGCCAAATAAAAGTATTCTTGTTAAAGGCATGATACTTTCTCCAAATAAATATGAATTCAAAAATAAGTCTGTGACACACATTTTTTCATATTTATTGGTGAAACCTGCTGCTGTTTCATTTCTCCTAGTGAATGAATATTTTCCTACTAATAATTGTAACTGTTTCTATCATTTATCTAAAATTTGCCTCTTCCCCTTGGAAATTTTATTTTTATAATTTCCTATCTGCAATAAAAATCATAAAATTCTACTGATTTACTAGAAACATATCTGCCTGTCTACCCATATATTTATGCTTTACTCTACAGGAAGTACACAAAATATAGGAATTTTTGCAATATGTGTCTTTAGCCTTTACTATTTATGAGTAGTATAGCTCACTGAGAGAAAATGTATTTTTCTGCAGCTATTTTCTAAGAGAAGAAAATATTTTATTCAGAAAGGAAAAAAGATTCAACACACACACACACACACACACACACACACACAGAGCCAGATTTGGTGGCACACTTTTATAACCCTAGACTTGGGAAACTGAGGGAGGGGCATCAATGTAATTTCAAGGCCAGCCTTGGCTGCGTAGTGAGTTAAGAGCCAGCCTGATCTAGTTAGGAAGGCCTTGTTTTAAAAATCAAGCCTGACCAAGCCCAAAACACATATGTTCGCACATACAAACATGCACTTACAGTTTAGACTTAGTGTACTCCTGTGCGTCACCTCTCTGAGCCTGTTCCCCAATCTTCAGAAGATGAGGAAAGGGTGGGACACAATTGCCTCCGGAAATACAGTGGTGACTGTTTAAGATCTCAGCAACTCCAATTTCACCCACAGATTCCAGTTAGTGGCAATAATCATCCACTTATGATAAATTTAATAAGCAGAATAAAGTTACACAGAGAAGCGTCCCTCAGCTCATGCTATTCTATCATCACATGTTCTTGAGTTTTGTCTCAATCTTTTTCTGTCATAGCTGGTATGACAGATAGCAGTATGCATATTGGTATTCCTCATCCTCTCTTGCTCATTTTAATTCTGGCCCTATATTTTTGGCCATAATTGGTCATGTTTTCAGCATCTGGGGATCAGGTGTTGATTTTATCTCCCAATCTAATCTAGTGTTTTCCATTAAATTTTTTATTATAGACCTTTAAATAGCTTTGTTTTTGTTATTTCTTGGAATCCTTTGATTATTCTGTATAGAAAAGTTAAAATGTCATTCATATATGTATTCTTATTAAAAATAAACAGTCTTAATATTCTATAAAATATATTCAAGAATATGCATCATCTTAGTCTGATTCTTCTACCCTATTATACTGCTGTCTTCTCCGGTTCTTTATCCTATGCTACAGGCTCTAGCCTTAGCTTGTCTGTCTGGATTCTTTGTTGTCTAATTGGACCCATATCAGTGGGGATGGTACTTGGGGAGTTCAGATGCCTCACGGAGAGAAATGGAAACAAAAGACAGGGGGAGGAGGAGCAAAAATATCTATTTGCATTTTACCTTATGAAAGTACAAAATGATGTTCTTATGATGTATTCTTATGTGCTGATTATGCCCCTTTGTAGTTTGGTTAGGCAAGAACTGCCATGTCCTTGGCAGAGACACTGGGTTTATAGGGTTAAATAACCTGCTTAAGGTCAGGAAATTTGGAAACATTTCAGGCAAGTCTAAGAGTCTATCTTTCCAATACAGCTCCAGGATTCTTTCCATTAGTTCATTTCAGCATCTCTATTCTGGGACTACTATCAGTAGTGCCTGAACTTGTCTTTGGGAATTCCTGCTACTCACTCAAAGGCTTCATAAGGTACCTGGACTATGAAAACAAGAGAAATTTTCATAGTTTTGCAGTGATGAAAATTATAAAGGATAGCAGAGTATTAAAATAAGTTGTAAGGATTTGAGAAAGACATGTATACCCTTACTTTAGGTTCTCAAAAGCACATTGAAAAATGCCATCAAGTATTCTACCATAGCAAACATTAGAGGAATAGTAGCAACAAACATTTCTGTGTGTGGAATAGATAAGTTTTGTTCCATGAATGCAGAAGAAACAGCTAAGGTTTTAATGGCTCAATTTGGGTTGATTTCATACAGTATAAACATCATCATAGAAATGGTCGAGGTGAGGAGAGACGTGTCTTGTGAGAAGTGCATGGAAGAGGTATGAAATTTGGATTCAAATGACTTAAGCTTCTTGGGAAATTGTTGTCGGACTGAACTAAGGTATAAAAGTTTTTGGTGCCTTTGACATGTGTTCAGAGCAATTAAGTAAATTGTTTTAGTGTTGTCAGATGAATGAAATAAAAATGTTCAGAAAATACCCCTGGATTTCAATGAAAGAAAACCTTACTAGTTCACAGTAGTTAATATTAATCATTTTAACATTTTAAATAATCTGTCAGCATATTTTGGAAATTTTATAAAGGTGATTCTAAAATACTTTAAGAATAACAAAATATCAAGATTTATTTCAGAGCAAATAAATATAAATCTTGGGAGGGAGCCTGAGAATTTTATTTTAAAGTTTTCCAAGTCATTGTAACAGGTGGCCACAGAGGACACCCTGATTTCTAACGTCAGTTGTCTTGGATAACAAGCAGGGGACATGGTCTCTATGTATCAATTTTAGGGTCAGTGATGATGGCCCATTGTCCGTGCTCTCTCTTCCTGTCCTCTAACTTCAAGTAACACTCGAGATCAGTTCTGAAATCCTCTTCCATTTTATGTCTTCATTAGACACTTCCACATTAAATGAAATACACCTAATATCTAATAATTCTCCTGTTAATCCTCAGTCTGAGTTATCACTATGACTAGAACTTTCTAAATTCTTGAGTATAATCTACCAAATCTCATTTTTAATAAGATAGCTTTAATTAAATTACTCATTTTTACCCTCTGTCTGATAAAACTTAACACTAAGTCATACTCTTTTCTCAATGAGTCTGCCGATTTTGGGGTCATGTAAGTGTTCATGATTTATATTAAAGTACAAGCAAAGAAATAACACATACTAGTTAGAGGAGTCATCAAGCCATGACACAGGATCTCAGCCTTGAGATACAATTAAGTTATCAAGGCAAAGAAAAAAGAGCATTAAACAAGTAAAGGGCACAGCTCATGCAAAGTCACACTGGCATATCTGAGAAGAATGTGGAAGTCAGAGTGGGTAGATCAGGACGTCTTAGAGAGAAGATGGATGAAAAACTCAAAAAGGAAAAGTTTGGCAATAAGGCAGCATAGCCATTGATCATCGATACGTCGGTTTGATTGGATGGAGAAATGGCTGGCTGGTGTGTCAGTGTGGTGTTCCAGAGGTGACTGGCAAACTGAGGGGTGTCAGACCCACCATGCTTGTGAGTGGCACCAATCAAATCGGCTTGCAGCCTGAATGATATAAGAGGGAACTAAGGAAGTTAGCATGCATTCTAAAGGTCTCCAGGCTGCCTGAGTGGGCGCATCTTCCTTGGCCATCTCCAGTGGACATCAGACTCCAATTTCTTCAGTTTTCTAGAACAGATGTATACCAGGGTCTCTTCAGGGAGTTTCCAGGGTTTCAGTCTAGGACTGGTGCTGTATCTATGACCTTGCTTGTTCATTGGTTTCTGGCTTCTTGATCTGAGCAGCTACTAAATCTCTAGCTCTCAGATGACCATTGAAGACTCTCCTGTAAGCCTCTCATCCTGTAAGCCTACCTAACGATTTCTTATGTGTAAATGTGTATATAGTTATGATATGCATTATGCCACATATATTTATTTGATATATGTGATATGGAATATATATATATATATATATATATATATATATATATATATATATATATATATTTTGTTGTTGTTGCTGTTGTTGCTGTTCCTTTAGAGAACCCTGGCTAATACAGGCAATAAAGGGAATTTTAAAGCAGAGTGATTTGGAAATATTCATTTTTTAGAAATTTATTGCTAGTAGCCAGAGCTGGTAGCTAGTAAAGCAGTTCAAGAAAGAGATAGGTCCACCTTGGCGGAAAAATGGAGAAAGTGATTAATGCTAGAGAGACTTTTGAGAATTGTAAGTGATGAGACTTGCTACTTGTTGGCTTCAATTATAGAGGGGTTTGCTTAGGAGGTGATTAGATCTGTAGAAATGGAGACCATTGCAGGTTACTAACAGGTCACTACAAACTCATGCTTGGTGTTGGAAGTTACAGTCTATGGATGTACAAGAAAAAGCAGAGTGTGATTGGAATGGAAAGATAAACTAATCTAAGGTGAAACTCCAGTGGCAGAGTTTCCCTTGCCAGACTTTTGCCACGTGTTATCTTCAGTAGACTTTCCACTGTTGGAGTTCAGCAGGATTTTTATGGGTTTGAACTATCTTGTGACTCACCCTATGTTAATTATATTTTACAATTCTCTTCAATCTCTCAGAAAAGAATATGTTTAATTGGTGGTATAGTATTATTTTTCACTTGTTAAAAACATTAAGGTTTTAGAGCAGTAAGTGGTATGTTTCTTCATTATAATAACAACAATGATTAGTAATGACTTAAAAATAATAACTAAAAGAGAAGGATAATGATAAGGGTTATATTCACAATCTTATAAAATGAAAACACTTAAAAATAATCACTAAAAGAGAAGGACAATGATAAGAGTTATATTCACAATCTTATAAAATGAAAACAATTCATAACCTCATTTTATTGTAGACGAAGATAATGAAGCTTTGAGAGTTAATAACTTGAATTCAAAGTCCAGATTCACGTCTGCACATCTCCTACTCGAAACTAGAGGTTTTAAAAAATTACTGACATTTTGATCTGCCCCCCGAGATTTTGACTTAATTGTCTGTAATAAAACTCAGGCACAGGTCTTAAAGGTCTTCAGGCAATTCTTTTTGCAGCCAGAAAAGCAAACCAGTGCTTTAAACCTTAGCATTTCACTTCCTTCTAGTTTGAAAACCACCCCACCACACAGTCTCAATGGCTCCCCCTGGAGCTCAATCCTGACAGTGCACTGTGGAACTGTGCTTAAACACAAAAACACATCCTCTGAAAACTGGAGTCCAAAATTTAATAAATCTCATTAGTGGGAATTCTTTGCTTATCATAAAATATCAGAGCCTAGAAGTTTTTTCGACCTGTGTTAGAATTATGTGATGCATTTAATCACAGTTTTTAATTGTTCAAATAATTAAAATATTTACATGATTGCTTGTAATCGACCCAAAGAATCACAGATCCACCATACTGCAATTTTTGAAATGAAGTGCTATACCATGGTGTCACTATTTGGAGCTGTGTTTTGGGAGAAAACAGGAGTGATATGGAAGGAGAGGAGTTGGAATGAAATGTAAATCTTAAAACTGGCAGTTTTCCTATGGGAAGCCTGTTTTATTCCTGAAAGGATTCATTTACTCATGATAGGGCTTCACAGGGCTCCTGACCAATTAGAATAGAGCAGGGACTTATGGGAAAACAACCTAATCAAGAGAGACACAGTACAGAAAAAGGCGGAAAATCTAGGTAGAATTGGCTTTGTCGTCATCCTGGTGTTGCTCAGTGTGGTCCCAGATGCTATCCAAGAGATTTCCAAATGGTGTCAGGGGGAATAGAACAAGGGCAGTAAAATACCAGTTCTTATGGCAAGAAAACTGGTGGTAAAGACAGTGCAGTCCAGCCTGGTACTGCATTGGTCGTGTGATTATGGACTATATAATTAACGTCTTTGAATTTTAGCTTGCTTTTCTGTAAAAGGATGAGGTAACATTTCCCGCACAGGGGTGATGTGAACTGTGACTATTTCTAGCGTAGAGCCTCCTTACTAATTTTTTTCCTCCACGTTGGCATTGGCTGAAATATAGTGGTTAGAAATTCAAAAAGTGCCAATGAAAGGCAACTATGGTGATGGTTGGCCACCGAGAAGGTGAAAATGAGGTGGGAGGACACAAAGCAGGATCACAAGACTTTCATGATAGGTCTCATTTGTTTGCCAGAAAGGAGCCAGCGCTCCAAGGCTGTGGCCTCTTCCCACAGGGAGTAACTCAGCTCACCCCACCCTATGCGGCCTCAGTTAGATCCTCTGTAGGGTCTTGTCAGAGCTCAGGCTGCCCTCGCTTCATTTTCTAACGTGCTGCCTGGGTTTCCATTTAATTAAGGAGGCTGACCTTTACAAAGAGCGAGTTCTTTCTCTTCCTTTAGCCTAGCTTGCTATGATCCTAATGGAAGCTGAAAACCTGATGGTAGAGAGGGCCAAGTTTTCACTGATAAGTTTAACACAGTGTGCTTATTCTTACAGAGAAAGTTAACAGGCATAATTATAGAGGCATAAGCCAAAACTCCTCTCAGGAAAATCTGACCTCCAGTAGGTCAGTAGGTGGGAACCATAGGAAACAAAAGACAAACTCCAGAGGAATGTATGTCACAAAAGACATCCCATATACCAGAACACCAAGATTCTGAAAAACAAATCCCTGAAATAAGCCTTATTGAAAGCAAATTAAAGGTGCAAAAAGGAAGAGTGTCAGGAGATGAAGGGAGGGGAAGGTAGAATTAACATAACTCATATACATGCACTAATACCCCATGAGGAATATAATCATTATGTATCACAAACATGTACGAGTAAAAATAAAAAGAAAAAAGCCAAAAAAAAAAAAACAGTAGCAAATTCTTACTTAATCATTGAAACCTCTGGACACGGAGAAGCAGCTACTTAAATGCTCAGTACTGTGGAACTCTCTAGATGGAAGGGCCAGATGATCCAATGAGAAAGGGGACAACGACTCCCACACAGCATGCACTGTGCTTGGTGCTGCTGCGGTCCTTCATACCTGCAAACAGATGGGGACCCTGAAGCACTGTGACATTTATTGTGCCGTCAGATAATCCACAAATCCCTGGATGTCAGTCTCTGCTAAGGAGAGTTCAAGAGGTCTACCTTGACCCAAAGCATGTAGTCATTAGTGCTGGGTTTGAGCTCTTTGTTTCATGTCCTTTTTTCTTTCTTTTAGAGAATATATTTTGCTTCATCACCAATGAAGATTCTTCACCTGAATGAGATTCTGTTACTAGACCAAGGTTGATTATTGATCACGCCGTGGCTGTGTTCGGTGACCGAGGAAAGTACCTTCTTTGGCCCCTCCAGAGACAGCTCATTAGGATAATGATGACCTTATGCCCATTGGAGCTAAGATGAGTCTTTTCCAAGTTTCATCAAATGGTGAGCACCTTTTCTGTACGACCAGCTACTAATGGCTTATTGATAGATGAAGTAAAATAGTATGCATCTATTGAAACTAACCTTAGCTTCTGAGAAACGTGGGGTTTTGTCTATACAATGAGCATGTTGACTGTTCAATCCTGATAGGTGGGTATGAGAGGCAGAGAAGTAGGTTGCAATTCCCTGCTCTTCACAAACACAAATACAAAATAGAGAAAATGTGAATAAAATCTTAAGAAAATAATGTTACTTGGTAATACCTATACTACATCATTTTCCCCCTGGTTTTCACTTAGAACTAAGACACATAGTAAATTAGCTTTGCTTCCCCAGGTGTATTTTCACAGAGGGAAGAGAAAAATTATTTCTTACATTGATAATATTCTTGGTCTAGGTGTTTGCATCACTTTAAGTGAAGCAAAGGTCAAAGAATGATGAGACTGTAATTTATGGCACATTTTTCTACCTTCCCAGACATCTGCCTTGTATATTTTCAACCCATTAGATGTAAATACACTGGAGGTCACATAGTTTGCCACAGAGCTTTGTGAACTATAGGGAAAAAAAATTTATGTATGTTTTGATAACTATTGCTTTACACACACTTTCATTTTAACATATTCAGAAATTTAAAATCATTTTTAATCTTTGAATATCAGCATATAGAATACCTCTTCTTGACTCAGCTCAGTATAAACCTTAGTGAATTTTAAGGTCAGACAGCAATCCGAATTGAAGCCAACACTTTCGGCTGATTGTAGCTCTTTGAAAGAATTGTACTACTTTTATTTGAGCCGGCATTTGATGTATTCTTTAACTGCATTATCACATGTGATAATAACATCATTGCACACAGCACAGTAAAACTAAAACTCATCCACAGAGAGTTTGCTAGGTGAGGGGCAAGTGACCCTTGGATAAAATCCTGTGAAAGCTTTAACTTCTATTTTTAGGAGGTAGATATTCTCTAATAGAAGGATCTTTTTTTCCCTTCTCTTTAACTGGTCTCATTTTTAAGGCATTAACAACATCTGCAATATTTTCTCCAGGTGAAGTTATTATTCATGTGGCAGATTTAACACAGTACCTGTCAGGTTTCAAAAGCCTCCCAAGGAGAAACAGCTTACTTGCTTATGTATCATCCTAGCTCTTCTTTCCTCTTCCAGAGAATGGATTTGTGAAGCTAAATGAAGCTAGAAGCTATTGCTGCTGTCCTGAACTAGTAACACTAGACTCTTCTCCAGGAAACTGGCTTCTCTGAATCTATTAGAAGTACGCTTTGGGGGAGTATGTGGGAAATCTTTGTTAAATAAAATGCCTCTAGTAGAATGTGGCGTTCTCTTAACACTAGAATATTGGCCTTGAATACTTAGGACAACTGTGGGATTTATACAGCATGGTAAATGCTGGGTCAGGATGGAGCTACAGTAAAACTCTTTCCTTCAGCACCTTAATGGTTGCCAGACTAACTATAGACAGGTGAGAGGGACACTGCCAAGGACGGTTCTATTTTTCTCTCTTGGTAGTAGCTTCTTGAAAGCTTGAACATGTATAGCTGGACATACAGCTGTGAGAGCTGAGTCTCAAATAAACTATATTTTGATTTTTAAAATGAATTATAAATCTAAAATAATCATTTATAAACATAAGCATTCCATCTTCTACCTCCATTCTTTCCCCCATTATTTATATTTTTTTATAGAAAATAGCTTCATCTGCTAATTCATTAATGGTGTGAGATCGACATCAAAGTTAAGTGATACAGAGTGTGGCCGGACTAGAGTCAAAAGCAGATGCTGCCAAGAAAAGTGAGATGCAAGACACAGAAAATATGGTGCAGGTATTCTTTTAAAGAAATCTTATATCAAATGATTGGCAGGTGCTATCTTTAATGGTGTGTCATAGAGAGCTGTGAAAACAATTTGTGGGCCCTCTGAAGACAGGTAGCATTTGTTTCCAGAGCACTCTGGTGCCATCTGCATTGTGCCACGTTGGTAATGTGGTGCCATGCATTTGGTTGCATGTCTTACTCCAGAGGCCACTGGAACAAATGATGTTTGATTTATTCCTGCCATTTTCCCAGAGTTCTCAGAAAGCCCGGCACACGGGAATCATCCAGCATGTGCTTGTTAAATGTTTATCTGAACACTGGGTCAAAGTGTGGTGTATAAAACTCTAAAGTCAAGAAAGCATAATTCAAGACCCCAAGATGGTGAGACCTGGGCCTAATCTCAAAAGACGCTTTCATGTTTCAGATGAGAATTCCTTTCTGTATGGTCAGGTAAGGGATGTGGGGCAAAATTACACTCCCTCCTCAATGTGAAGAATGGGAGCAAAGTATTAACAAGTATGCACCATAATTTATGCAGAAAGAGTAGGAAAAAGACACTCTAGAGTAGAAAAGTCTGTTTCTTAAAGGTATAGTTTAAGAGAAGGTAAGTTCAGAGAGACAAAGAGAGTTAGGAAATCCTAGGAAATTTGGGTGAGAGAAAAATGTGTATTTTACAAGTGTGTGCCTATCAATTGCAGAGGACAGAAATATCCATATCAAAACATTCACAAAACTTCAAAAAATATGATTCTTGATTTCAATTCTAAAAGTCTTATTTAATAGATATCATAGAAAGCCCACCAATTTTATCAGGACTTATGGGCCAAGCGGGAACCACTAGATTCTATTGTTATGTGTCATCTGTGCACTTACGGCCTCAAATGATCATGGATGAAAAATATCAGGGACTTGAAGGGACCAAAGCAAATAAAAATGTGCCAATTAGCAGCATGAATTATACTGTCACAACAATTATATAAGCTCACAACAAGCTTATATAATTTACACAACAATTATATAAGCTCAAGCTAGACTTAAGATTTTTTGAAAAAGCATTCTTTAAAAGTAAAACCGTATAAGGCAGGCTTTTGATACAACTAACATTAAGCATTTTAAATATAAGCATTTAAACAACATGTAACTAGTAATTGGTGAATATACAAAAAGGATAATTGTTGGCAAAGATCAAATTGATAACATTTTTAATATTAGAATTTGACTGCATATTCTTGGCTCAAATATATAAATATTTATGCAAATATTTATATCAATATAGTATATTTATATAATGCATAAACACAAAATACATAATAAATATATTACAATGATATACTCATATTATTTTATATTATAATATAATAATTCTTATAATCATATTATATTTATATAATAAAACAACACATTATTTATTAATGCACACAAAATCTATAATTAATATTATAATAAATATGATTAATTTTTATTATACAAAATATAATACAGTGTTTTATAATAGAAATATGAATGTTATATTTATTATATATTTATAATCATATTAAACATTTATATTATAATATAAATATAGTATACATATTATTTAATAATATAACATTTTAATTATAAGAAATATAAATACAAGAAATTATATTTTATAATGCATAAATATAATGCTTATATTTATAAATGTTAATATTAAATATTAATTAGAATATGTATACACACTTTTAGAAAAAAATTTGCACAAGTAGTTTAATACTAAGTTTATTGAAATACCAAGAGATTTTCATTTATATACATATATAAATATCTATCTATATCTATATCTATATCTATATCTATATCTATATCTATACCTATCTCTCTGTCTACCTACCTAAGCAGTCACCAAATTGTATATGCAATTCAGGAAAAGAAAAACAGTATGTTTTTTTCAACAGATGGTGTTACCCTTGGATGAGGGCCCCTAGAGATTGTCATATATAGCAGAAAACCCACTATGCTTAGAGAAGAAATTGAAAATCCACGTGCAACTGTCTCAATGACCGTGGTTACCAGAGCAGCCTTTCGCTGCACTAATAAATGTCTGAAAGTTAAAGACCACCACTTTGAGCAGATCTTGTCACTGTAGAAAGTAAAGGTAAATTGTATTAATCTCATGATATACCTACAAATATAAGGAAGAAACATTTATTTTGGTTCACAGTTTATAAATTTTTTTGCATTATGTCACATTTTATATTATATTACATGAAACTGTATTCATTCCACAATTCAGATTCTACCTTTCTTTCCTTGTATTTTGTCTTCATAGAATCCTGAGTCAAAGATCTTGCCAGTGTTTGCTATATTCAAACAACTTGCTGAAGTGAAAAATTACCTAAATATCTTTGCAAAGATTCTGGTGTCTACAACAGGCAAAATCAGGCATTCATTCCTACTCACGTCTCACAGAAAGTTGTTTTTCACTTGTGTTGCCATGTGACATGAGGAAGCTATACATTGCTGTGCTACTTTGTCAAATAAAACTATATACAATATTGATGCAATAGAAATACATATTTTACCTTGCAAAAATTTAATGCTCAGTTTAGTTTGTCATTTTAGTTTGTTAGTACATATTTGCAGTATATAGTGTTGCCATTTCTTGTGTGGAGTTGGCGCATACATATAACACAGCTTAATTATTTATTCTATCCCCTTTCCCGCCCTCCCCCCTTTCTGTGATGCTCTCTTTTTATGGTACATATTTGCAATACATAATGCACACTTTGTTGAAGCCCACAAATTTAAGAAATCAGCTATATGTAGTAAACCATACAAGACAGGACAAGAATATCAACATTTAAATAACTGTATCATATATATGTGTGCGTCTATGAGATTTCTAAGTTGATTTGTCTACTTTTCAGTATGTTTGAATCTCTTACGTAAAAAGAAAATTTAATGCATAGTTTATTATATCCCTGGATAACTGTTGTCAAAGGTTTTTACACTCTATTTACCTCTGCATGTAGATTACTTGCTGTTGACAAATCTGTATAGTTTTATGATGTAAAAGCAATTTGTTTTCTTGTCACTGAGGCATAATACCTAACACCTACAAATGTAAGAAACATTTATTTTGGTTCACAGTTTGTAGACGTTTCAGTCCATAGTTGTTTGGTTCCAAGACAGGGTGGTATGGAAGAGGAGATGCAGAGAGAGAGAGCTCAAAGGAGAAGGGAGCAAGATAGACCCTTCTCTGCCATTGCCCCAGCCACCCACATATTCCAATCAGGGTTCACTTTCCGACACCACGTTTAGCTATAAACTCATCAGTGAATTAGTCTGATAATCCTGTCACTGCCCCAAAGTCCCACCTATGAGCACACGAGGCTCTGGGAGAACATTCCAGATATAAACCACAACACAAACGAATGCTTCTCTTAAATCTTTTCAAACTCCGGGAATACACTTAAATTCAATTTGTTCATTTCCTGGTCAGATAAAAATCATGATGGGCCATTGTTATGGAAATCCAATTTATTTATGTTTTGCATCTGACTAATGTGACAAAAATACATTTGTTATTTCTGGGTAAATTAAGAAGTCATGGGTCTTTCACTGTACTAAAAGTTCTATTTGCCTTGTGAATAAAGCATTAGTTAATTTCTGGGGAAAATAACTTTGCAATTGAAATAAGATATGGTGTGCAGTTAGCATGTTTAAATTGATCTGGAATGTATCAGCACAAATCACAGAAGAGAAAAGAACTTGGGGCAAATGTAACAGCTCAGGTCAGTTTTGTCACTGGAAGTGGACGTCATCAAGAGATAAATAAGAATGATTAGAACAAAGTGAAAAAAGTGTATTATGAAAGATTTTCTGCTCTGCATATCTCAGACAACAAAGTAAAACAATAAATATAAGGAATGAATCATTGTAATGAAAGTGATGGAGAACTTGGCAGGTGAGGATAATATTGTGAATGAAAGTTCAAAATAAATATGTATTAGATTTTTCACTCTCATTTCCAGTGCTTTCTCAGAAAAACCGCATAATAAACATAAATTCATCTGCAAGAGGATGTTTGAATTTGAAGTAAAGGAAAATAACGGATTGCATTTCTCAGACATAGCTTTGCATTTCCATGATTAGGAGCTCAGTGGTCACACAGAACTGAGCCCCTGGGAAGCAGTGCAGGTGCCCACTAGATTGTCATTGCTCCTCATTTCTCTTAACCCTCTAGGGTCTTGAAAAGCTTCTCCAAGATTTATGTTAAAAGGAAAATGTAAAGGAAAAAAGATTGCATGCTTTGTATGGCCCTAGATATTCTTTTATTCAGAAATCTAATGAAGTATTGTCTTGAAAAATACACAGGAAAAAATATTTTTCCTATGGTCTAGAAATTGTCAAAGCCATATAAAAATCAAGACAAAGTAGATGGTGACAGATTCTGTTCTTTAGTTTTGCAGGAGAGAACCATTTAGAGATGGATATAAAAAGGTGGCGGTGGAGGAAAAACTGAAGTTAGATCCATGTAATTTAAAGTACTAGACACTGAATTGTTTCAAATTTCTCTTCCATTTGTATTAGTATCTACTTAGTTTATTATTTTAGTCACTTTGGTGTTTTATTTTTAGAATTAAAAAAGATTCCCTCATATTTTAAAGTGAACTAACATGAAACTATAATAAATATTCACCTAGACTTTTCCAATGTAAAGATATCTTGATTTGCTGATTTTTATGATTTTACTTCCTTGCCTTATTTGCTTCATTATACGATGCTGCCTTTTATTACCTTCCTTTTAATACTGCAGTTTTAAAGTTTCACTCTGGTTCAGAGAATCATCCTATCTCCACTGGAAAGAACCCAAAACATAACTAAACTATCATTTAGCAACACATTTATCATTTATCAGAACAGGCCAGTGGGAGATAAAATACAAAAATCAATTTTCTCTTTTCTCAGGAGAAGTTGTATCATGACTTGCTACTATGCAAACAGAATGATGAAAGAATTATAATATAATATTCTGGACTGAATTTAGATCAGTTGCAAACAGTTACATTTTGGTATGATTAAGTAATCTATAAAGAAAATATTACAACAATAATTAGTTGCTTTGACTACATCCTTCTCGTGCTTTGCTTAGAAAAGTGAATAGAGCATCTTTTCTTTGGGCATATCAAAAGTAACATTTTGTTATGACTTTATATCACAAAAACAATACAATCAATAAAAGTTTAGAGTCTACTATGAACTTTCCCATTATCATAGTAAGTTTGGTAATAATTTTGTGCTCAAAATTTCAAGCAATAAGATAGCCATTAGATGTAAGATTGTTCTTTAACTTTAATCAAGTTGTTAACTATCAGCTGAAATATATTCTAAAAGAAAACTTGGAGAATGGTAAATAAAATCGATTTTATTATTGATTAATTTATGTCCTCTCATGTTTTAGTTTTCAGAAAATCAAATACTTTAAAGTTATTGCATAGTTAATCGATGTTGTTGTTCAAAATGAAAACCACTATGCTATTTAATGTACAGAAGACTTTTAACTCTTTAAAAATGGAACTTGGCTTCAGAAGTGACATTTTGAAAGAATGATTCTTGTTCCTAGTTTCTCTGATAGATAATATCATAGATTTTCAACATTCCCTAAATACATAACATACTGTAATGTTTTGCTTTTATACTCTCTTTTGCAACAATATGTTTTCTCTGCATAACTATACCTTGTTCTTTTGGTATGTACCATTTGACACAAATATTTTATTTTTTCCTTTATCCTTGTGATGGGATCATTATTGCCAATAGTGTTTTAAATTCATTTCATGCCAAAGCCTTGTTGCATGCCCATCCTGAGTGTTCATCCAACAAGGAAACCAGAGATCCATGACAGCCAGCACTTTGGGAATTTACAGTTATGTAGAAAAAGGTGGACCAGTGTATCATGCCATATTTGAATAAAATTAGGGTAATTAGAAATGATATTTAAGTCTTTTAGACTACTATGTTGTCATCCTCAGAGGCTGGTACCAAATTCAGTTATTGCATCTCTGGTACATGCCATATTAAATTTGAAAATGAAAAAGTAAACTGAAAAAATGAAGGGCTAAACAAATAGTTTAAAAGTACAAAAAAAAACATTAGAAGAAATAATTTTCCTCTGATTCTTTAACAAAATTTTTTCTAGTTTAAATGTGTTTTTACAGACCTCTGATATTTGTTGTTGCTAGATACTTAATTTGTGATGTATTGACATTCACTCAAGTGTGAGAGAAAGTCATGATCTTCCAATAGAATGCAGTTTACAACTGATAATTTGAGGACAACCAATTAATGATGCATTTTATTAATAGAATAAAGGTACTTTAAGCTCTGAGTATATACAGCCCTATATTATGTCACAAAATATACTAAAGTGGCCTTGTATGAGCTAACTATTCATTCAGCAAGAGAAAGTGGATTCGCACAAGCAGGTATTAATGATAACAACAACAACAAAACAGCCCAGTGTTTAGGGACAAAGCAGGCAAGTTCTATGTCTGGCTGAAATGGTCAGGGGGATGGTGAACCTGAATTGTGTTTGGAAGAAGAGATAAATTTTAAATAGGCTCAAGAACAGATTAAGCTGACACATTCTTAGGAATAATAGCATGAATAAATACAATGTGATAGAAATGTGGAAGACAGGGTTGGAAAGCTGTTTGGATTAGTATCCATGAAGTAGTAGGTGTAAGTACATGTACATATGGGGACGTTGCACTGTCAGGAAATGTAGGGAAGAAGTACTGGCCAGCAGAAGCCAGGAGGGCAAGTGGACCTTGAACTTTCTTCTGTAGCTAGTCTCAAACTGTGAGGGCTTTCCAGATGCAATCAATTCAAGCCGACTCCTTGTCTAGGCATGTCAAATACAACCTAAAATTTGCCAACCCTACATCTGGACATTGGTTTATATGAAAAAATTTAGGAATATTAATATGGAAATTTTTTAGATGACTTGGAAAAGAGAAGAAAAGAGAGCTCAATGCAGAAAGCATTCAGTATTACAGGCATAATATAGACTGAAAATAGCATAATGCCATGAAAAATTTTTATTCTAAACTATAGTTTTAAGTTTTCTGTTCAACACAAAGCAGAGATAGCTACCTTATGAGGGTTGTCTGCTGGTTTTAAAGACAGTGGGCCTCTTTTCTTTTTGTCAGGCTACCTGTTTGTATTCTGACCTGATACTGTAAAAGAAAATGTATTTTGGGAATTTTTTCTATTCCTTTTCATCCTCCTGACAAAGGGTTGACCCAGTAATGTTTGTAACGCATGTAGAACCTTTAGTCGACCTGAGGACAAAGAATCCAGCTCAGACGATGAAAATAGATCAATCTATCTGGGTGTAGCAAAATATTCCATTTTTGCTGCCTTTTAAACCTATTGGGATACACATATTACAATTTACCTCCAAGGGCTGTTGAGTCAGACTACCTGTGTTCAGTCTTAGATACCTATCACTCTATTTATGGATGACTTAGATAAATGATATAATCTCAGTCATCCTGAGTTGTTTTTATTCTGAAGTTGGCATGATAACAATGTGTTGTAAAAACTAAATGACTGTTCATGTATGTACATTATTTCCTGTGGGACCATCTATATAGTGAACACTCGAGTGTTAACAGTTACTAACTTTCAGTCAAGTTTTTTTTGTTTGTTTGTTTTGGTATTAGGATTGACCCCTCAAAAAAACTTTGCTTGTACAAAAAATTATTTGATTTTTATGTAAATCAACTATAGTTTATTATGGCTATATAATAGTACATAGTCATACTCAATTTATTTTTTAGTTTTTTAAGGTAGTTTGGGCTCTTCAATGTCAGTAACTACTCAATAATACACTTCTATGTTGATAGGATAAGTACTATCTTAATTAATTCATTTTTAAAGATATAGAGGAGTATAATTTGATTCTGTTCATAAAATATTTATTGAAAATTAAATAATGCAAAACATATATCATGGCCTCTGACCTAAAGGAGTTTATAGGTAAGTTGCAGTGTAGTGAAACGAATCCCACAGTAAGTGTAGTAATAAAGTATAATATTAGTACAAGTAAATAACTTGGGGAACAAAAATGCCTTTGTAAAGAAAGTGAAATATGAAAAATGCTTTTTAACTATTCATTTATGTAATGCCAGAATATTTGTTCTGTAAGGTATTGTGCACTAAGAATTGAAGAGGAAGAATTATTGTAAAGCACAGTTGCTTAGGTAATGTGCTACATTGGGAATACTCTATTCACAAAGTGCTGAAGTGTAAACCTGTAGCCAGAGCAATGGAAATAGCAATGTTTCAAGTTGAGAAGCAGGATGTGGACTAGCACTGTTGAACAGAAATCCACAGAAATAATTTTGGATTTATGGTAGTTAGAGTTTCTAAAAAAATAAGTATAAAAAATTTAAATTAAATTCACATTTTATTTAGCCTAATGTATCTGAAATATTACCATCTGAGCAACTCATTCATATGAAGAACATTAAATAGATACTTTATTTAGGTGTTTCTCTTCATATGATATTTCCAAACATTTATTTATAGCACACCTCAGTTTGGACTAGCCACATTTCAGGTGCTCAGTAGCTACATAATCTTAGTGGTCATAGTGTTATATGGTACAGGTGAAGTAGATATTTAAGTTTCAAGAAACTTGAGCTATTTTATACTATTATTTTGATAATATGTAAAGTCTACATACCTGATGAATGTAAGAATAACCTATTCTCTATAAGGTAGTGAGGATGTTCATGGCTAGCCAAAACAATCCTTGGTTAAGGGATGTTTATTGTCTGCTGCTGAATGATTACATTTCCTTAGAAGTCTCTATAGTAGGGAGAGAAGACAAAGTCAGCTTTGATGACTGCATGGCATTTTTACACAGTTCCTTATGGAGCACTTGAGGGAGCTGGGCTGGAACTTATGAAGAATGCTATTTCCAAGCCAAGTATTTCTGAGTGCTTTGAATCAAAGCAGCCTCACAGGCCAGGTTAGGTTAATTTCAAAAGCTCAAACAGACATGACTGCTCAAAGTAAGGGATGGCAGCAAGAGAAACAGAAACAATCATATCAAAGAGAGTTAGATTTTGTGAGAGAGAAGTGTTTTTAAGGTATTGTCAGGTTCACAGTCTTTCGGGATGAAACATGTTACATGGAAAAGATTAATAATGTAGGTGACAAAAATATAAAAACTCCTTAATATCTTGCACTTTAAGCCATGTACAGTATTAATTAATTTTTCTATTCTGATGTTTCAACTTTTAACCTAATTCATATAATCAAAGTGAAGTTTCGGAGGTAATTTAGTCAAAGTTCAATTTGCAAGTTATTTTACATGTACTATTAATTTTTTAAAAGCAACTTCTAAATTTTTATTGAATCTGTTTTGAAATTAGTTAAAAAATATTTAAACAGAGTTCAATGAGTAGAATGTCTGAAAATTTTGGGTTGTGACGATTTAGTGAGTTTTGCTTATTGAAAATAAAGCAAGCAGAAAGATACTGAAATAAGTACCTATGAAAACAATGAGAAATGAAGCTAGTTAAGTACAGAGAGCAAATAGTGTGTGAGATTTAATGCTTACATTTTGTAACTGTTTTTTAATATCTTGATTTGTGAAAGAATATTCAAATAAAACTCATAGCTACTGATTGCTTTCCTTTTTACTTTGTTAGTGTAGACTGGTATTACTAATGTAAACTTGTTTTCAGAAGTTGGTACTCCAATTTCAATCCCATTGGTCCTCCCTCTGGTATCCATTCCTACTGATCCTCAGACCCATCTCCAAAAGTCAGGTTTTCTGTCATCTCTAATGTACTTAATTTAATTAGCTAATTTTTAAAATTTATTTATCTATATTTTAAGTTTACCATAAGGAAGAAACCATGCAGCTTTTAACCTTTTGAGTTTGGCTAACTTTATTTAACATGATAGTTTGTAGTTCCATTTATTTTCTTAGAAACAATATGACTTATTTTCTGTATGAGTTGGCAATATTCCATTGTGTATATATACAGTATTTTCCTTATCCATTCTTCTGTTGATTAGTATCTACCATGTTTCCACAGTTTAGCTTAGCACAGATATGAATGTATGATTATCATGAAGTATTTAACTCTTTTGGGGAAATAGCCTGGTATAAATGGGTGGAAGGATATCTCCAAATATAGTCTTTTGAGGACTCTCCACACTGATTTCCATAGTATTTATATTAGTTTACACACCCACAAATGTAAGAGGGCCCCATTTTTACTATATTCATGCCAGAATTCATAGTTAGCTTTTTTGTTTGTTTGCTTATTTTGTTTTTTAATATTCTTGATGACAGTCATTCTGACTCAGATGAGATGGAATCTCAGTGTCCTTTCATTTTGTTTTTCTCTGATGGGTGGAGTTGTTGAATAATTTTTCGTGTATCTTTGGTTAATTTAAACTTCTTTTTTTAGGTGTGTTCAATTACCTATTTTTTATTGAGTTAATTGATTTATGGGATTCTTTATATATTCTAGATGTTACTCTTATGCCAGACAATTGCTGGCAAAGATTTTCTCACACTCAGTGGGTTGTCTCTGTACTCTGTTAGTTATCCCCTTTGATATACAGAAGCTTTTTAATTCAATATTTGTATCATTTTTTGATTTTCAATATTATTTCCTGTGCTTTTGGAATGCTATTCAGGAAGTCATTACCTGTTCCTATGGCCTCAAGTGTTTCCATTATGATGTTTCCCACACTTTTAATGTTTCTTTTGTTTAATCTAGCTCTTTGATTTGATTTTAGTACAGGGTAGGACAGAATGTAGCTTTAATTTTCTGCATACAAATACCCAGTTTTTCTAGCAATTTTTGTGAAAGAAACCATCATTTCTGCAGCATGTTTTTGGCCTCTTAGTGAAAAAAAATAAGGTAGTTGTCAACACATGGGTTTGTTTCTGTCTTCTGTTTTAAAAATATTTCAGCTTTGGTTTTTAAATTTGGCTTTACAGTATAGATTGAAGTCCAGAATAGTGATCATCCATCTCTTTTTGGTTGGAGTTGTAATGGTTATTCAGGATCTTTTCTGATTTCATGTGACAACTAGGATTATTTTTTCTAGTCTGGGACTAATGTTGGCTGTACTTTAGTATGGATTGCATTAAATCTGTATATCAGTTTTGACAAAATGGCCAATTTTACAGTATTTATTCTTCTAATCATGAAAAAGAAATGTCTGTTCTCTAATGTGCTCTGAAACTTTCTTTCGTCAACATTTTGTAATTTGGGGCTGTTCACATTTTGTTAGGTTGTTTTTTAGGTATTTCAATTCTTTAGAAGCCATTGTATATAGAATTGATTTCTTTCTCAGTTTGTTCATTGTTAGTGTACAGGACACAGTCGACTTTTGTGTGTTTATTTTGTGTGTTTATTTTATGTGCTGTTATTAGCACATAAAACATAAACATAAAACATAACTTAGCACTTATGTGCTAAGTTCAGTTATCAGCTTTAAAAGTCTTCTGGTCCTTTTTTCTTATGCCTTCCAAATAAAGTATTATGTCATCATCTGCAAATAGGAATAATTTGCCTCCTTTCCTAACTATATTTTTACTTCTTCCCCTTGCTTGATTGCTCTAGGAAAAGCTTCAGGTACTATATTGAAGAGGAGTGGTGAGAGGGGCAACTCTTGCCTTGTTCCTGACCTTAAAAGGAATTTTTCTGCTCTTTTTCCCATTTGTTATGATATTGGCTCTGGGAATGTCAAATATGACTTTTATCATTTTGAGATAAGGTGCTTTGATACTTCTTTTTCATCAAAGTTTTTTTCATGGAAGGTGTTGAATTTTGTTTAGGTTTTTCAGTATCTATTGAGATGATTGTGTGATTTTTATTCTTGATTCTGTTTATGTGATATATTTATTGATTTTGTATTATATTTATTGATATCAATTTTGTTGCTTATTGTACTCTTAAGATGAAATCAATTTGGTTTTGATGTATGATTTTCTTAGTATGTTGTTGAATTTTGTGAGTGAAGATCTTGTTGAGAATTTTGCATTTATATCTATGAAGGATATTGGTCTGTAGTTTTCCTCTGATTATTTATTTGGGTTTATTTTATTGTTCTAATGTAGACACTCATGGCTGTAAAATTCCCTCTTAGATGTACTTTCATTGTGTTCCAGAAATTCTGATATGAATTTTTTTCATTGTCATTTGATTCTAGAATTTTTTTTTTTTTTGAGAAAAGGTCTCACACTATTTAGTGCATAATGGCCTTGAACTCACTATGTAGCCCAGGCTGGCTTCAAACTCACAACAATGCTCCTGCCTCAGCCTCAAGAGAGCTGGGGTTGCAGACATGTGCCAAAATGCCTGGCTTGATCCTAGGAATTTTTAAAAACTTCTCCCCTGATCTTTTCAGTGACTCACTGATCACTGAGTATACTATAGTATCCATGTTTTATAATTTCTGTGGCTTTGCTGTAGATCTCAATTTTCAAGCCATTGTGACCTGATAGGATACATAAAATTATTTCAACTATTTCTAGATATTAGAACTTGCTTTATGGCCAGATGGTCAATTTTGGAAAAATCTCAACAGAATACTGAAAAGAAAGTATATTGTGCTGATGTTAGATGAGACACTTTATGAAATAAGTTGTCAATTTGATCTGTACTATTGTTTAATTCTGATGTTTCTTTGTTGTTTGTTTTATTTAGCTGACTAATATATTTGTCACAGTGAGGATATTAAAGTCCCAACTATGATTGAATTGGGGTTTATCTGTACTTTTAGGTCAGGTTGTGTTTTTTTATGAAACTGTTTGAATCATATATATTTATGATTGTTATCTCTTCCTGGTGGATTATTTTTCCCTTTTCAACATTATGTAGTGACCTCTTTTGTCTCTTCTGACTAGATTTGTTTTGACGTCTATCTTTTTTAGATGTAATTATACACAATTCTGATTGCTTTTAGGTTTCAGCTGCTTGGAGTTTCATTTCACATTCTTTCACTTTTAGCACTCATAGGTCATTTCAGATGAGGTGTGTTTCTTGATGACAATATACAGCTGTGTCTTGATTTTGCCAAAGGGTTTCATTAAGAGAGTTAAGATGATTTACTTTAAATGCTGTTATAGAAATGAGCATACTAATTCCTGTCACTTTGTCACTTTTATGGTGTTTTATTCATTACTGTTGTTGTTCATGTATTTTTTCTCTTAGTGAAATTTACTATTTCTCTTTGTACTGTTTGTCTTCTTGATTTGTATCTAGGGGTTCCTTAAGTATTTTTTACAATGCTGACTTGGTGGTGATGAATTTCTCTAGTGTACTTCTCATGCAAATTCTTTATTTTTCCTTCATTTTTGAAGAATAGCTTTGTAGGATATAGTAATCTGGGGTGGTGATTATTTTCTTTTGGCACTTGCAAAGCCTTCTTAGCCTTTACAATTTCTCTTGAGTAATCTGATATGATTCTACTAGGTTTGCTCTTATAAATGTGACTTGGTACTTCCGATATCTTTTAATAATTTCTTTGTTCAGAATTTCTGGCATTTTGACTATGGTATGTTGTAGACAGGTCCTTTCCTAGTCTTGTCTATTTGGGATTCTAAATACTACCTTTGTCTAGATATCCATTTTAATCCCCAGTGCTGGGAATCTTTCTGCAGTAATTTCAGTGAATAGTTTTAAAGCTACTAATCTGTATTTTAGTGCCTTCCTCTTGGTCAATGAGCCTTATTTCTTTTAGATTTCCCAAAAATTCTTTTCAGGCTTCTTTATTTCTTGTTTTGTCTTGTGTAATTGTTTTAGCATTTCCTCCATGTCTTCAACTTCTGACACTTTTTTCTTCTTATTCTTCTTCTCTATTGTCCAGACTTTCAGTTAAGTCTTTTATGTGACTTATCAAGGTTTTTATTTCTAAGATTTCTACCTGTTTTTTCTCCAATATTTGTTTATTGAAATGGTCTTTAATATCCTGTGTTGTCTTGCTTAATTTAAAAAGCTACTTATTTGTATTTCATTCAACTCATTGTTTATTCTGCTAATTAATTAACTCAGCTGCCTTCTTGTGTCATTATTATCTCATTGATCATTTTAACCATCAGATTTTAAAATCTTTGTTAAGATTAATTTCAGTATCAGTGAGTCAGTTTTCAGAGTTAAGCATTTTGGGGGGCATCTTGCTGCTTTATTTTCTTACTTTAGTTATGTGTGTGTTGTAGTTTGTAGAACAGTTAGGTAGAATATTTGCTTCACTGTCATGTGGAGTTCTTTCATTATTTTTTTTGTAGTGACTTTCTTTTATTCTGCACCCAGGGTTATGGTTTTTTCTCCATGTAAGAGTTTCTATTCAGTCTTCAGTTTCAGACTCCAGTACTTCTTTCAGAAAAATAAGTTACTATCAATAACATCAACACTTAAAGTGTGAACCACAGAATGTCTGATATTTAAGAATTTTCTAGAAAAATTTCCTACTACTTTATTAAATAAAGAAAATACAAAATAATATAGTAGACTAGAAAAAATGAGCATTTATGATACTGGGTA
Organism: Dolichotis patagonum; assembly: GCA_004027295.1. Taxonomy (NCBI): domain Eukaryota; kingdom Metazoa; phylum Chordata; class Mammalia; order Rodentia; family Caviidae; genus Dolichotis; species Dolichotis patagonum. The sequence continues at coordinate 36,006 of PVJX010013760.1, forward strand.
TTTCAAATAGTATATAGTAAAAATAAGAGGTAGAAAGATGTAAAGAATAAAGAAAATTAGAAAACAGAGATATTAAATCAAACAATAATAATATAATCAAAGAGGAGAAAAGAAAGGGGAGAGTACAAAGATAGAAGCAGGAATGTGAAGGGAGGTAAACAGCAGAGAAAGAAGGGACTGTGAGTTAAGAAAGAATAAAGGAAGATTCTCGAACAGTCTGGAACAGTCAAACACATTTAGATATTCCTAAAGTGTAACAATTTTTGTGGAATTATATAACAAAGCAATGATATTATGGAGTGAAAGCAGAAATCTAATGTAGCTATACCCAATTTACACATATCAAAAGTGTGACCCTTGTCATATGAAACTGATAAAATTGTTACAGGTAGCTGAGCTAGTTAGAAATATTACAGGCAATCAGACAGGGATAAGCCCTTGAGGAAGCCAGCACAGAGGACCAAATGTCCTGTGACCTTAGAGGAGACACACACCTTTTGTTGGTGGGCCAGATCTCAAGACAGAAGGTAAATCAAATGCAACTACACCCCAAGTATAAACATTAGAAATTAGGTATAGATCACCTTGAGAAGCCAGGAGTCACCATCCCAACCCCCTACAGGAAGAGTCGCTGATCCACTGATCCATAAGAATACTCCCTTGCTCCTTGACTTGCTTCCCCATTTGTCCCTGATTTGGCCAGTTTTACCTGAACAATTAATCTCTTTGTTTGACCATAGTTCTGTTCTACCTCATGCTTGTCTGCCTTGTGAGTTCCAAGTTTTCCCCACTTTAGACCCACCTCACCTCATGGTTTTACACCATAAAAATCCCTAGAAAACACATACTCTTTGGCAACCCACTCGAGACCCCTTCTGTCTCTCAGACAGAAGCTTTCTTTTTCTCAATAAATATTTTATTCTTAACCTTCATTGTTCCTAAAATTCATTCTTCAGTTCTAAAGAATATGAACTGAAAGGTTCTTGCCCTAGTACAAATTACTGTACAGTTATGGTGGTGGTCTAACGTGGCAGAAGGCCAAAGGGGAAACACTTATCACTTCCTGCTTCTTCTTCAGCCTTAATTGCAACTCCCCTTCCTGTTTGCACACACAGAGAATTCCAATCAGTTCCTCACATGTCATCAATATCCCTCCATGCGCCACTTCAATCAGAGGTCATATAACCCTCTGCCTCTCTGTATCTGGTTGAAGGAGACAGCCCAGCTGCCATGGGTTGTGTGCTCCTTCCCATGTCCTCAACTCAATAAACCTGTTCATTTTGTACTTTTGCTTCTCTATTGCACCAGAATACTCTAACATGAACTCACACCATAAATATAGTAGGTTGGGAATTTTGTTCCCCTATATCAAAATGACACAAAAGAGCAAAGAGAGAGAAAAAAGACAGAGAGTGAGAGAGGGAGATAGGGGGAGAAAAGGGCAACTGTCCTGTTTTGTTGATTGAAATAAATACTCCAGCACCATTTTTTGCTGCCTTGACGTTAAAGGACTTTGTTCAGGACACCTCCTTCCCCCACACCGTGTTCCCAGGGTCAAGTGGCAGGGAATTCCTACAGTCCCCTGCAGTGGGTCTCAACCTGGGCTTCCTAGTCAGGGCCTTGCATGAAGTTCCATTCCATCCTTCCCTCTCCATTCTTGATCTTCAAGCTGCATTGAAGCAGCACAGCCAAACCCCTGCTATTTCAGCAGTCCAGGGAGGCAGAAGAGGGTGCCCCTTGCATTCCTGGTACCCACAGTGGTTCTCAGCTGCCACTGACCTCTGGCACTTGCCTTCCACAGTGCCTAGTACAAGGCATCCCAAAACAGGAGCCAAGAATGTTGTATCCATCTCTCCTTGCTCCCATCACTTGCCATCTCCAGCCCCAGCTTGGTCCCCTGAATCTCTCTCCTGCAGATGTTCCCCCAGAGCAGTAGTCACTTCTGCCCCTCCCCATGAGCAGGGAGGTTGTATCCTGTTGTTGTATCAGACTTCTGCATGTCCCAGGCTGGGAGAACTGGTCAGTCCTTCTGATTCTGAGGGACACAGTGAGTGGAGTGCATGCAAGTGCACAGCCGCCCTCTTGGCTTCCCCAGAAAGTCTCGCATGGTTCATAGAGTAACAATGTCTCTATATCTGTGTTGGGAGCAGGCCTAGGATTGGTGGGCAGCTTACCTGTTTATGCTAACTTCCTTTTTTTCTTTATCTCTCCTGTTTACTGTCTCATTTAAATTGAATTTCAGTGGCAGGTGTCTCCACACCTCTGCAAGTAGTCACACTCTCTCTCACCTTGGCACCTTCTCTGCAAGCTTCCTCTATTCCGGGCCACCTGACCTCCTCCCTAAAAGTACTCTTTACATCTCAGCTCAAATATCACATCTTCTTCTCTTCTTTCAGGGCAAGGCTCTGCATTCCAAAGTCCACCTCCTCCTCCCGCCAGAGGTCCAGGAATGGTCTGTGAGCTCTGAGCCTGTTGTCCACAGGAGCGCAACCCTGGCAGTGTAGCCTGCTTTCTTGTTCATGTATTGGAATAGGTCTCCTTCTCTGGCACTTTCATTTGAAAAAATATCCAGATGAAATGCAAATAAATAACAATAATCAGATTTCACTCATAAATGTATTTGTAAAAAGCTATTCTGAATGGAGGTAATACTTGTGAAACATTTAGGTTAAAATAATTATACTTTTTAATTAAAAATATAATTGGGAATTTGAACTGACCTGCAGTGAGAGAATTTAGAGTAACAACTATGATGAAGCTGCCAAACATTTTATGTTCATTAACTATAAAATGAAATATGGTAGAAGATTGTACTGATTTTTTTGGGGGGGTATCGAGAATCAAACTCAAGACCTCGAGCTTGCTAGGCAGGGCAATTATGCCATTGAACTAAATCCCTGGCCCAATTGTACTGATTTTATACACTAAAAATAAAAAGAAGTATGGAAAACATTTCATCTATAAAATGATTGTTAAATGTATCATTCTATGTTCATCAACATACTGTTACTTTCAGTCAAGAATACATCAGTAATTGCACAGTTCATTTTAACATACTCATTCACTCTTAGAATTGTACAGCAATGTGCAAAACTATATAAAAATGGAAAAAAGTAAAATCAAAGATGCTACACACTTCAAATCCCAGCACTCCAAGAAGCTGAGGCAAGAGAATTACAAATTTGAAAATTTGGGGACTTTGTGCATTGTCTCAAACTTGAAAAATTGAAAAAAGTTTGGGGACATAACTCAGAGAGAGTGAAGGCCCTGTGTTCCAGTCTCAGTACTGAAAAAAAGAGCAGCCTCTGAAGCTTCCTGGGTGCTTCCTCCTCTGACCAAATTGGGGAAGTTCATTTTTAAAACTACCTGTGCCTCAATTTCCTTCTCTGGATAATGAAGTTAGTAACAACATGTATCTCTCAAGAGTTATGAATTAAATAAGCAACTACATCTGTGCTAGTTGTTATCATCTTTGTCATCTGTCTTTTTTAAACTTTTTGCCTAGGAGCCGAAGTAATGTAAGTAACCTAAAATCAGTGAAAATTGTTAATGAGTCCAATGTGTACTTTTCTTTTTAGTGCTAAAAGAAGTGGAAATTACATTTTATAACTGCAATTTAAATTTGTTAGCTTTATTTTTTATTTTACAAACCTATGATTATTAAACAACCAAGCGAGCTAATATTTTAACATTGAGATCTCATGTCTTTAATGTTCAAAGTGAAGTATGAGCAGAATTATGATTATATTACTTTCTTTTCTATTCCTTTTATACAGATATGAGGTTTGTCCCTTAGATAAAAATTTTACAGAGGAGAGACAGTAGAGTAAAACAATAGAAATTATTTATAAATCTATGGTAAAATATAATTTTTTAATCCTAGCATTTACAGGTTTCATAGGTTTATGTGTATGGGTGTGTGTGTGTGAGAGAGAGAGAGAGAGAGACAGACAGAAGAAGAGGGAGAGGGAGAGGGAGAGGGAGAGGGAGAGGGAGAGGGAGAGATCTTGCTCCAAATATTATATGGGCCACACTTATACTAAAATTATTCATTGTCTGAAATTCAAATTTAACTATCTTTAATCTGGCTACTATATTCTTGCATCATTTCTACTTATATACACACTCCAATATTATTTTAGGTTTCTAGATCATGTAATGTTCTTTATATATTGTGAGGTTACTTTATATCAGTATCCAAAATTTGCTTGGTGAGTTTCCTAGTTGCATGGATTTCTTGAAGTCCTGGATCAATTCAAAACGTTTACCTTTATGGTTATTTTGACTTTGTGGATGCGCCAGAAGTTTCCCTATGAAGTGGATGAGGTCACATCGTAATGTTTATACTGGTCTCTCTGTTGGTGAATATTGAAGCACTGACTGCATTTTTATCATGGCTTGTAAAGCTACTTATGAAAGAATTTTCAGAACTGTTTCAGAAAATAATGAGAATGTTGGATTAAGTTGCCAGAATGGGTATGCCTTACAACTATTAAGGGCCATGTATCTTTCACTGTAAAAACTTTTAAACAATCACTATGCCTTACAACTATTAAGGGCCATGTATCTTTCACTGTAAAAACTTTTAAACAATCACTTTAATTTGTATACTTTATAAATTCAAATATTTTAAAGAATTAATGGTAAGGAAAAAGAATTAGACTAAAATCATGGAGAAATCTCATTACTACATTTCCCCTCTTTTATGTTTTTATGATAAATCGAATCACTAACTGAAATTTATGATTATCTTTCACAAAACAAGTTGAAACTGTTCTCACATATACATCTGGTAGAGTGTTCATCTCAAATAAAGTTAGTTCAAGAGTCACACATTTCATCAGTTATGATATTTGTAAGTGCAAAAATATAGTCCCTAAATATAGAATATAAGTTTGTTGACAGATAAATGTTTTTTAAATTCTTTACAACTGATATGGTTACCTGCCTAAAGAACAGAATCAATTTTCAACAAAGATTTAAATGTCATTGTATATTTTATGTATCATAACTTGTCATCAGTAATACAATTTTAGAAGTATATTTAAAAATATGGTTCCTTTCTAGAAAGAATAAAAATAATTATACTTAGCATTAGAAGAGTTTGAAAACATATGCTTGACATAAAATTGCTTAAACATTTTCAGAATTACAAAAAACATAGAAAAGAAATGCACCTTATTATTTAAAAAAAGGATTCTCAAAACATGAGTACAGTTTTATAAGTGATTACAATAAGTTATGAATTGTTACTGTTTAATAAATTTGGTAGATATTTGGATGGCTGTTTATTCTGTTTGGAGGAATTTAGCAAACTATTGTACAGTTCACCTGAAGGTTAAAGAGTAACTAATTTTTTTTGGACAAAAATAGATTTCTGAGTTAAAATTTACCCCATTTTACATTAAAATAAAATGAATGTTCAGGTAATGTTTTAGGTAATTGACAGTGGGGAAATTCTAGCAATTTATAAAAGGAATCTGCTGTTAAGATTATCATTCTAAAAAACTGACATTCTCTCACATGATGTGCTAATTAACCTGATCTGATCATCATACATTATATATGTGCATTGAAAGGTCATGCTGTGCCTGATGAATAGGTATAATTACTATGCCTCAATTAAAAGTGGAAATGTGTTTAAAAATATAAGCATGATTATTTAGAAGTGAGTTTGTGGTAATTTACTGACTACTTTGGAGTAAAAACTAGGTAACTTGTTGTTTACTGTATGTGACAAAATAAATTTCAGATTTATCAATGTATTTAATTTTCAGCAAACATAAAATTTAAAATATCACATAAATTACTTTAGGTACAGGAAAATTACAAAACTCAGGGAAAGAATTAACAAGCAAAAATATATTGGATCAAATAAAAATTCTAAGCCATAAGATATTTGCAAAATATAACATACATAAAATAAATGATATACATAAAAGTGCAAAACATGTTAAATTAATATGTACAAAACATAAAACTAAATATTAATATCATAATAAAGAAATATTTAAAATAAAGAATATGGCAACAAATGTAAGCAAAATATATGCTATAATATTCATTAAACATGAATTTGAGAGGATACAAATTGTGATTGTTTGTAGCAGTTTTGAAAGGGATTCAACATTCTTAGAAAAAAATTCCTAAAATTTCAGAAGAAACCCATTAAAAATCTTGTATAAAAGTTGGCAAAGGATACACATTGAAAATTCATATAGGAAAATAAACATGTAGTATGTTCCATATACACTAGTTATCAAAAATTAAAATAACATAAATCCTATTCTTTACTAAATTAACAAATATAAGCCTAACTGTGTTGAGAATATGGTAAAATGGATAATGTTATATATTATGTGTGGACTTTTTTAATTGGGCTGTTTCTAGAGTCAAATTTGTCACTTTGTTGTTCTTAAAATATTTATATTCCTTGAGGAAGTTCTTTGTATACCATTACCTTATTCTCAAGAAATGATCAATCAGGGCAGAGCTAAAGATGGCAGATCAGTAAGCAACAAAATCCAGAGCCTTCCTGAGAGAAACAACTCAGATGCTGGAATAAAACATTCTGGAGAGGACCCGACAAAGAAAGATGGATCCTCTCAACCCAGGAAGAAACTAAAAGGAAAAGAGCTGGTCAAACACTTGTTAAAGGGGCTACCATCAGAGCAGCTCAGATTTGCAGCCACAGTGCTCTTGGCTGGAGCCACCCAAACTTGTGGTTGTAGCACACTCACCACTAAGCTGCGGTCACGCTGAAGTCAAGGGTCAGCAAGCCCCATGGAGAATGGAGCTGGTATGGAGACCTGCACTAACCTGTGGTGAGTGCTCGGAATAAGACCCTCCCATGGTAAAGGGGTGACCAACTGGATGACATGTTGGAATCTGGCAGGATGGGCACGAACAAGGAATGGCAGTGACTTCAGTTGGTTGCTCCCTACCCAGAGCAGATTGGTCAGATCTGCTTGGCCTGGGTCATGCCCCTGGCCAGGACTCAATAAGCTGTCCCAAGCCAATTCCATATGCACAGCACACACTAATGTGGTGAAGGCTCCCACTGGCTGACTGGCTCAGAGGGGGGCCATTATATGCCACCCCTGATTACACCTCAATGACCAACAGCAAACTGCAGAGACAGTAATCCCTAGCCAGTATGCTTCAGAAGAACCATAACCAACAAGGAAAGGGGCTGGGACCTCCACTAGACCCCTGTATGGAAGAAACCAAAAACATGACAAGAGAAAGAAATAAGAAAAAGCCCCCAGAACCCAATCCTGCAAATATTGATCCAGGAGAGGAAAATACAGAAGGAATTGAGGGCAGCAAACATGCAATATCAGACACAGCATCAGTGGATATAAAGAGATATCTTCATGACATCATAGATGCACTCAAAACTGAAATATTAATTCAAGTAAAGCAAGATGTAAGAAGATTAATAAAAGAAATGCTAAGCACCTATCAAGAAGACACAGACAGAAGAATGGAGGAACACAAAAAAAGGAGAGAAATGTTCAATAAAAAATATAAAGAAAACCTAGAATACATGAAACAGATTCAAAGAGTTTACCAGGAAATTAAAAACTCCATTGAAAGCTGGAAAAATTGCCTGACAGGAACTAGAGATAGATTAACAAAACTTGAAGATAGGTTTGCAATGTCTGATTGTGAAAGGAAAGATCTCTTAAAAATAACAAGGAAACAGGCAGTAACAATACAAAGGATAGAAAATGACAAGCGGATCTATAACTTAAGAATAAAAAATGTGAATGAAGAAGCAGGGATAAACACAAAGGAAATACAAAAGCTATTCACAGAAATAATTAAGGAAAACTTCGCAAGCATAGGAAATGGAAATGATATTCAGATGTATGAAGCATACAGAACTCCAGCCACCTACAACCAAAACAGAGCAACACCCAGACAAATAATAATCAAGATCTCAGAAATTCATCACAATAACAGAATATTAAAAGCCATCAAAGAAAAGAAATAGACCACCTATAAAGGAAAACCCATCAAAATCATGGCAGACTTCTCAACACAAACCATCAAATCAAGAGGAGCTTGGAGTGAAGTATTCCAAGCCCTGGAAGAAAATAACCTCTAACCCAGATTAATGTACCCTGCAAAACTGTCTCTCAGGATTGATGGAGAAACAAGATACTTCCATGACAAAGAGGAACTGGGGAACTTGTGACCACCAATGCAACCCTACAAAAAATACTGAAGGATATTCTAGAGAGAGAAAAACTACCAGGATTTCAGGAACAGTGGCAGAGAGGCCTCAATGAATGGGTTAGACAGTGGAATGAAGGAAAAAACTTAGACACCAATGGCAGAAAAATGACATAGCAGAAATGAGGCAGAGAAGATTGGCTATAATCTTTAACATAGATGGCTTTGATATACTAACAAAAAGAAACACAGGCAGAGTAGATCAGGAGATAGGGCCCATTGAGATGCTTTGTATAGGAAATATAATTACCCTGAAAGAGTGTTTATGGACCAAAAGTCAAATATGAGAAAGCAATGCTGTACATGACAGGGAACAAGAGAGAAATAGGGGCAACTAGACCAGCGCCTGCAGATAGGTTGGAGAGACATGATATTTTTGTGCAGTAGGGAACTACTCAGCTATAACAAAGGAAAACTTTGAGGCTTTTGTAGATAAAAGCTTTTGAGATCAAGTCCAAGAGTGACAAGGTTTGGAACCACTTAGGTAAATAGCAAGTTGCTCTTCCAATCTAAAAACTGAGGGAGTTGGTGGTACCCAAAATGTGCAGTGCACCCTGTGGGAGTAAAAGGGGAGGAATTGTCTAAAAAAGGAAGGCAGAGGATATTGATAATAGTGTAACAGGATTTAAAATCTACATTACTCTCACCACTCTGTTTAGATGGATTATATTCTGTTCCAGTTTGTCTACTTGTACTAGATTTGAGGGCACAGACAGCTATCCCAAAAATAGCAGGATATAGTACAGTAACCATCCTTAATTTCTTATTAATCTGAAGCCCTGTATAACTTACACTGTCTTATTATGACCGATCTTCTTTGAATCTGGTTTGTTAGATTGCTGTTTTGTATTGACTGATTTAATTTGCATCTGTTAGGATTGATAGTATCAAGTCTGACAGTATAGGCAACTACACTGAAGATGACAAGAGTCACTAGGATACACACTCTGGTTTGATTATTACCTGCTTTTGAAGTCTTATAATGTCTGCAATGTTTTGTTTTTATTAATATTGTTATGTACTGCTATATTCAATTATACGATGCCTGTTGATATAGACAATTCTATTGAAGATAACAAGAAACATCATAGTAACCATTGTAGATCACCTTGTATTGCAGTTTTATATGACTTTTTCATTTCATGTTTTTCTAGGAATTTGTTATGTTTTGTCTTGCTTTGTTTTGTTTTTTCCTCTAATACAGAAAGGATAGATATACATGTAGAGAATCATCCTGCATAGAACTTATAAACAGTTTATGAGAATCAATAATATAAAGCATGATGAAATGAACAACTACTTTGAAGAAAAATAGATGCTACAGTAACCAGTGCTGATTCCATAGTGTCATGAAGTGAAATCCAGCAATACTATTATTATTTGCTTAGAGTGATTTTAGTCTGTTTTGTTTTGTTTAATTTCAACAGACATGAAGGTATGGACAACCATTTTGAAGAGAATCAGAGACACTGTGGCAACCATTGTTGACTTCCTTATTGTCTGGTCTTGAAGACCTAAAATGCCTTCATCATCCTGTTCAGATCAGTTTTAAACTATGTTGTTTTGTATGAATTCAATGTATGTGAAGATATGGACAACTATTTGGAAGAAAAAAAGAGACAATATGATAGATAGTGAAGATCTCTGGTTGTCTTGATTTGAAATTTATGTCTCTTACATTGCTTTCTTATGTTCTGTTTTGTTGTGTTTAATTTTATCCTCTTTAAAATAAAAAGAAATGATCAATCAGATATACTGACATACAGTTATTGCTAGATATTTTATATGAATTTTATTTTTAATGTCTAAATATTGGAAATAGTTTTGTGCTTCAATAAAAAACATGATTAAATTTATATCAAAGTATGTAACATTTAAAACCATATTTAAAAAGCTATTTGTGTGTTTTAAATAATATCTAAAATCTACATATATTAAAGACATCTATAAAATGATATAACCAGGTTAGATATATGTAGATCTTTGAACATTTATTATTTTTTATGATAAAAAACAAAATCTTTATTTTAGTTTCTTAATATATAAAATACATAATTGCTTCCTATTGGCATTCCTCTGTGCAAAACACATCAGAAATTCTTATTCTGATATAACAATAATTTAGTTCCCACTGATCAACCTTTCTAATCTCTCATTTCTACTTCTCCCCAGCTTCTGTTAGCCACATTTTTCTCTGAACTTCTACATGATTGAAATTTTTGTATTCTACATATGAGTGATTTTGTGCCTTATTTCTGTGTGTGGCTTATGTCACTTAGTAATGATCTTCATCTCCAGTCATGTTGTGACAAATGATGGGCTTTGTTTTTTTTTCAGAGTTAAGTTAGCATTTTGTTGTGTGTATATTTCACATTTTAGCACTGGTTGTTGAACACTTATTTTAGT
>PVJX010013761.1:0-46641 GCA_004027295.1 Dolichotis patagonum
CTTTCATGTCTTGAGTGGAAAGACAGGCTGGCACATGCACTATGGGAGCCACAGAGGACAAAGGGGTTTCTCCCCGAGTTTCTGAGCCCCCCTCCCCTGCCTGAGTGGAGCAGGAGGTTAAGAGAAAGCAGCTCTGCTGCTGGCATTGTTAAAACTCGCCATCCATGTGTTCTCAGTCTGCAGCTTGTCAAGGACAGTGTGGTGCCAGCCAGGGTTTGGCACCCACATGTGTAGTAGCCAGGCACCGTGCTTGCCTCGGTCGACACTTGGATGTAAGCACAGTTAAAAATGAAATGCTGGTTGTGACATGTCTTGATTTTTTAAGTTATAAAATATACTATTAACGTATTGAAATCATTTTTTTTAAATTATCATTTCAGAATTTTTAGAAGGAGGAGTTGGCCACGTGGAAATGTTATTTCGCTGCAACTATTTGGCTTTAGTTGGTGGTGGAAAAAAACCAAAATACCCTCCCAACAAAGGTAAAGTAGCCACACCGTCAAGAACCTCCTTCCCTGCCTAGGGGCCTCTGAACTTTGTAGACCTCCTCTGTTCATGGCTGTGTGTGGCCTGTCCTCGTGATCCTGTGCAGTTTGAAGGACAAGGTCTGGGAAGAAGCATCCAGGAAGACTGGCTGTGGCCTGCTCGGCCCTGCTCTGTGGTAAATGGAGGTGGGCCACACTGGGCCAGGTGGGGCTCCAGCTAAGGACAGCACAGGAGTCCCCCTTTGAGCCACTAATAGAAAAAACACTAATTTGGTGGCCATAGAGCAAGAAGGGACTGGGCCTGAGAGTCCAGCCCTCATCCAGCACAGAGGAGTGGGCTTCCCGCGTCCTGCAGCAGGCTCTGCTCCTATATGCCAGCGTGGCTGTGGCACATGAAGAGATGTGTGGGGTGGAGCCACCGTTAACTGGAGGCAGAGGGAAGCCACATGCAGAGCACAGGGCCAGGGCTGCAGGAGCAGAGGCTGTTGCCTGTGCCAGCTGTGTGCCCTTACGCCTGGTGTTCCTATGTAGTACAAGGCAGTGGGGTGTATCCGCCAGCTCAGAGTCCTGGAAGACATGGGGCCCAGCTGTGGCCCTGGGGTCCTGTGTAGCTCCCAGTTGGTAGTGTAGTAGGAATCACTTTGTCTTCAGTTGGATGGTGCCCCAGAATCCCGCTGCTGCTAAGTTGAATGTTGCCTGGTCATGGAGAATTGAGCATTTCTGAGGCAAGGGAGCTCCTCCCTGGGCCCAGCCCTGCACACTGTAGAGAGGGGGAATGGGCCTTCTAGGCTCTGTCAGAACTGCTGTCTGTACTAGATAACCTCAGGTGTCTTTCAACTGTTATTTTCAATAAATGTAATTCTCATTAAAAAGTATAAGTTGTGGGCTGGGGATTTAGCTCAGTGGTAAGCATATAGTCATGAGTTTGATCCCTGGTACCAAAAAAAAAAAAGAAGTGTAAATTGTTCAAGAAATAGTCATGTGTGGTGGTTCCTGGTTGTAATCCCAGATATTTAGGAGGCTGAGGCAGGAGGATCACTGAGTTCAAGGCTAGCTTGTACTACATAGGAATACCTTGTCTCAAAAGTCAAACAAACTAAAACCAAAAATACAGTGGCTGCTGCTGCTGAGGACTATGCAAAGGGAAGGGAAGGCAGGCTCATGTATAAACATGCTGCTGTCCTCACTCACCTTATTCACCAGGCCTGGCACCTGTGAGTCTGACTCTCGCCCAAAGACAAAAGGATCACAAAAGGGAAAACACTTTCAGTTGATTCAGGACACCGAGGCAACTGTTAACAGGGCAGCCATGGACAGAAGGGGCAAGAAGGATAGGGTAGCTGTTCAGAGCCAGGGATTCATGGCAGTGTGTGTTTTACTATAATGAAACAAAACACTGCAGAGCTGCAAGGGAGCTCGGGACAGGGCAGCTGCTCTGTGGGCACAGTGGCAGTGGATCCATGTCCCTCCACCCCTGTCAGTCTGTACACCGCGCACATGGAGTGCACTTGGGTGCTGATCGTGCTTCAGTGAGGACCTGCCAGTGTGGGTGCGATGACTGTCGGAAAAGTCACACTTGGGCGTGTGTGTTGATGGGAAGTAGGCACTGTCCCTTGTTTTTTTGACACAGGGTCTCACTATAATTCAGACTGACCTTGAACTCATTATATAGCCCAGGCAGGTCTCAAAACTGGGCAGTCCACCACGCCCAGCCTCTATTCAGTTTTGACATGAACATAAAGCTCTAAAAATATTTTTTTTTGAAGGAGGAAAGGTTTATTGATCTCATAGATTGTAGAAGTTTCAGTCCAGGGTGGAGGAGAAAAAAATTAAAAAGAAAAAAGAAGTTTCAGTCCATAATCGGCTAGCACTATGGCAGGGTGGCATGGGAACCATTTGTGACAGTGAAAGGCAGCAAAAGCAACAAGAGTAAAAGAGCAAAATCAATTTTATTAGGGCTGGAGATTTAGCTCAGCAGCATAAAGCACCTGCCTGACATGCCCAAGGTCATGAGTTCAATCCCCAGTACCAAATAAATAAATAAAAATTTTATTTTAAAGGTGCCTTTAGATTGTACCAGAAAGTACAGTTACTCAAAAACCTGTTGGAAAATTGCTTTTTTTTTTTTTTTTTTTTTTTTTGAGACAAGGTCTTGCTATATAGTACAGGCTGATCTTGAATTCACTTATGTAGCCCAGGCTGATCATGAACTTGCAACAGTCCTCCTGCTTCAGCCTCCAAAGTATTGGGATTACAGGTGTGTATACTGTGTCCTGCAGTTACTGTATTTCTAAGTCCACCTTGTAAAGACAGATAGAAAAGGACTTCCAGAACTGCTTTAGAATGTGGGAAAAGTGATAAAGCACCTTCAAACTGTGGAAATGGGGAGTAAAGCTTGTAAATTATAAATATAAAAATGAGCTAAGGATGTAACTTGATGTGAAGGTCTTGGGTTCAGTTCCCAGTACTGAGGAAGGAAGGAATGCCTGGGAATTAATGTGTCTTTGACTGTAATTTTAAATTGAAATGTTCACCATGTACTCTATCGTGCCTTGTACACATCCTTAAATGTATGTTAGAAATGCAGTATTAAAGTACATTTCTGGCTGGGGATTTAGCTCAGTGGCATAAGCGCCTGCCTAGCAAGTGCATGGTTGTGAGTTCGATCCCTGGTACCGATAAAAAAAATAAGAAAAATTTTTTAAAAAGTACATTTCCTCCATGTCTCTACTGTTCAGATAGCTCATACTGTAGTGCTGAATACTACCCATTGTTTATCCACTCACCAGGCTAGGAAGGGCTAGCAGAGACTGCGTATGTGTGTGTGCGTGAGTGTGTGTGTGCTCTTGCACTCTCGAGAGCCTGCTACAGTGGGTGCGCTCTCCTGCCTTTGTAGTGATGATCTGGGATGATCTCAAGAAGAAGACCGTCATTGAGATCGAGTTCTCTACGGAGGTCAAGGCGGTGAAGCTGCGGCGAGACAGGTGAGTTCAGTGTCCTTACCAGAGCGTGTTCCGTGTTCCTAGATGCTGCACTGCTTTTCTGTCAGAGGAAAAAATGTTTTCTGAATTGCCATGTTAAAATGTCAGGGACTGTGGTTCTTGACCAGCTAGAGCCACTGGGCGCTATGGGTGGCATGGCCCAAGAGGAGCGCCTTGCAGGGGCTGCAAAGTGGTGCCAGCCAGGCCTTGCCAGGAGCTGGGGAGGGCAGAAAGACATGCGGAAGCCCTGCTGGTATGGCTGTCACCTCACAGACTCATCCGCCTGCTGCTGGCACGGAGCAGCCAGGGACTGAAATCCAGGGCAAGGGGCAGCTGGGATGGCACACTGAGCTGTGGGGCCCTTGGTAGCACAGAATCTTGAACCAGCAGATGAAAGACCTGCTTGCAAGCTGTTCTTAAGTAAGGATCTCCATAAGAATATGAAAGCATAATTGGAGGCCAGATGTGGTGGTGTGCACCTGTAATCCCAGCTCTGAGGCAGAGGATCACTGAGAGCTCAAGGCCAGCCTGGACTACTTAATGAGACCTTGTCTCCAATCAGTAATTAATTGAGAATGTAGATAGTTAGAAAACAGGCTAGGGATGTAGCTTATTATGAAGGAAGGAAGGTATACGTTCTACTTGTTTCATTTGGTGCCTCCATATGCATTGTGTTCTCTGAGGCTGACCTGAGCCAGGTTTGAAGCTTCCCCTCCCAGTGTTGCCCTGGGGCACGTGCCTCATGCCTGCATCTGGGCCCAACTTCCAAAGGCCCCTTGCCTGGGGCCTTAATAAAAAACAGGTCCTTTCTATACCTGGTGTTTTCAGTGCTTCTGAGTTTCAAAAAAGGTAAGAACAGAAATCATAGGCTGGGCAGGATAGTACATACCTGTAATCCCAGAACTCAAGAGGCTGAGGCAAGAGGAGCTCATGAGTTCAGGGCCAGCCTGGGCTACGTTGTGAGACCGTGTCTCAAGAAACCAAAAGAAAAGAATGGAAGCCAGGCCTGTGGTGGTGCACACCTAGAGCCCAGCACTTTGGAGGCTGAGGTAAGAGGATCGTTTGAGTTTGAGACCAGCCTGGACTACAAAGTGAGCTCAAGGCCAGCCTGAACTATATTGTGAAACCCTGTCTCAAAAAGACAAAAAGAAAAGAGCAGAAATCCCAAAATGTTTGTGTCTCACTGTTTGGCACAGAACACTAATCATCTTTTCTTTGCAGAATTGTGGTTGTCTTGGACTCCATGATTAAAGTGTTCACATTCACACACAACCCTCACCAGCTGCATGTCTTCGAGACCTGCTATAACCCTAAAGGTGAGCACCTTGAGGGAGGGGCTGGTGGGTGCCTGAGGCTGCAGCTGTCTCAGGCAGGCATCTGCCCTGTGGCAGGGTAGGGCGTGCTCTGCCCCCCCAGAGAGCTCGGAGGAGGAGCCACTGTGGCCCTCTACTCGCGGTGAGCTCCCTGGGCCCACAGAACTGAAGCCACACTTCATGCCACAACTGGGGGTCGCTTCCCATGCTGGCACCCACCCTGCATCCCTCAGATTCAGTCCCAGGAGCTCTCGGTAGGCCCAGAGCTCGCCAAGTCGTCAGGCTGTTCCCTATGTTGGAGAGTTGAGCTCTGAGCTGAGTATTTTCTTTCTTGCCTCCTGGATTAGAAGTTCTGAAGCCAGCTCAGTTGTTCATTGGATCATCTCACATCTTTGTAAAGATTTTGAGCTTTTTCCTATAGCTGTCTTGGGATATAAATTGCATAACTTAGGTTTTTATGTGATAAGGGTCTTGCTATGTTACCCAGGCTGGCCTCAGACTCTTGGGGTTAGTAATCCTCATGCCTCAGCCTCCCAAGTAACAGACTACAGGTGTACTGCTGTGCCCAGCTGTGTTTAACTTTCCACGGTACAGGGGCCGTCTGTGTTCAGAGTGGTTTGCTAGTGTGCCATGTGGCCATGTAGCCTTCATCACTGTGATCAAACACTGAGAAACAGCCTGAGGAGGAAAGGCTTGTCTTGGCTCACCTCAGAGGCTTCCGTGTGCTGGCTCTGTGGCTGTCAGGGCTGTGGAGAGGCAGAAGTGTCCGATGGAGGGGGCTGCTCACCTCAGGGCACCAGGGCACAGGGCAGGCAAGGAGGAAGCGGCCAGGACCACACATCCTTAAAGCCGCGCCTTTTGCCAGGCCACCCACCATGGTGCCTTTCTCGGAGGACTAGGGATATGAGCACTTTTCTACTCACTGTTGGTCTGCATATGTTCTGTGACCTTTTGGGGGGACAGCGCTGGAGATTGAACCCAGTGCCTCACGCTGAGCTACTTTCCCTGCCCTTTTTAAGTCTTTTTATTTTGAGACAAGGTCTCACAAAATTGCACATGCTACATTCAAACTCAAAATCTTCCTCCTTAGCCTTGCAGAGTGCTGGGAAGGGAGGTGTGCTTGTGTGTCTGCTCCCATTTCTTAATTAGCTGAATGTGTTGTTACAAGATGTTAAAGTGGCTCCTGTATCCTGGATAAAGCCCTTGTCCGCCAGATTTCTTGTGTGTTATTCTTGAATTCTAATTGTGTTGAGTCTTAGGTCTCATCCATTTTAAGTTAATTTTTTGTGTGTAAGATGAAGGTACTTTTTTGTTTTCTTTCTGGATATTATTTAAAAGACTTTACACTGAATTGCTGTGGCACTTTTATGTTGATAAGTAAGTCGTTTTCTGAGTGCTTCACTCTCCCTGCCTGCCTGTGTGTGCGTGTACACACACACACACACACACACACACACACACCCGTTGTGCTTCACTCTGCCTCTGAGCACTGCTGTCTGTCCTGAGCCCTGCCATTCTGCCCTGGTTTCCTGAAACCAGGCAGTGTTACTCCTCTGGCCTCACTCTAGAAGTCCCTGCTGTATCCACCCTTCATTTTCCTTGTAGCTCTCAGCTTTGTCTGCTGAGGCATTCGTTGTAGCTGCTGACTTAGGCAAAGGGAGATGCTTCATCCTTTGGTCTTGCGACCATGGCCATGGGTCAGGGACATGGGGTCCTCCTCATTAGGGCTCGTGCATCCTTTGCTAAATGGAAGCATGTACTTGGAGTTTCTCAGGGGGTTGGTTGGTTGGTTGGTTGGGGTTTTTTGAGACAAGGTCTCACTATGTAGCCCAGGCTGGGTTCGAACTCCTGGTGTTCTTTTTGCCTCAGCCTCCCAAGTGCTGGAATTATAGGTGTGCACCACCATGCCCCGCTTTGCTTAGACTATATTTTTAGAGTTGTTTTTCCATTTGTATGAGGGTAGGGGTTGCTGGAGATTGAACCCAGGGGTGCTATATCACTGAACTACATCCCCAGCCCTTTCTTTCTTCTTTTAATTTTGAGATAGTCTTGCTAAGTTTAGTCCAGGCAGGACTTGAACTTAGGATCCTCCTGCTGAGATTACAGACATGTGTTGCCATACCCAGCTTGGAGCAGTTGGTGTATTTTATAATGTGGTAGTGCATTCTCAGTAGTTGCCACTACAAAAGACAAATGGCATTCTCTTCAGTAATCAGTTGTTCAGGAAATGTTTCTACTTGTGAGAGGGTCTAATGGATGGTTGCTTTGTCAGTCCTTGATTCCTTTATTGTCAGAAGTCTTTTTAAAAAAATTTTTTTTTATTTTAAAGAGAGTAAAACAAAAGAGAAGAGAAAAATCAAATCAGAACAGAACAATGCAAGCAACACAGCACCTCACAACAAGACAACTGGACATGAACAGTAGCTACCATAATGTCTCTTTTCTTCAAAATACTTGAGCATACCTTTACACACAATAATATCAAAGGTAACAAAATAGTATAAAACCATTCAAAAGAATGAAAGCCTTACAGGACTTCAAAACCAAATAACAGGAAATGAACAATGGCTACTATAATGTCTCCTTTTCCTCAAAAAATTTGTCTATACCATCATACATAATAAAATCAAATAAACCACAACAGGATAGAACCAATCAAAACAGAAGAACAAAAGCATGGTAGGACTTCAGAACAAAATGATAGTAAATCAGCAATGGCTACCATAATGTCTTGTTTTTTCAAAATAGCTATTCATACCATCACACATAATAAAATCAAACAAAACAGAATAAAACCAATCAAATGAATGAAAGCATTATAAGACTTCAATATAATAGGAAATCATGATTACCATAAAATATCCCATTATATTCAAAATAGCTGCCCCTACCATCTGATAGCATAAAATCTAACAAAACAAGACAGAACAAAGCCAATCCTAACAAAACTGTGTAAACAGTGCAGGAGTTCAAGCTAAGACAATAAGAAATTGACAGTAGTTTCTACCTTTCCCTTCTAGGTGTTTCTTCCCCTTTGCTCTTACATTAACTATTTTGCTTTTGGATCCCATTACTCCTTCTGTTTCTTATACTAGGGTTCACACGTATGAATTCAAACTGTTTTGGTCATGAACATGATGTGTAGTTGCGTCCATTTACCTACAGGAGCCTTGAGATTATTCTGCTTTATAGCTGGGTAGCTTTCCACTGCAACAGTCAGAAGTCTTTAAGTTGACTTTGTTACTCGGATGTAAGTGCATACTGTGCAAATAGTCTGTTTTTTTTTGTTTTTTTGTTTTTTTCCTGAGCAAAACGTAGGTTTTGGTTGTGAAGAATCAGAGCTCTGGCTTGGTGTCAGCTGCTGATGGCTTCCTGTGTCTCTGTCCAGGCCTCTGTGTCCTGTGTCCCAATAGTAACAACTCCCTCCTGGCCTTCCCGGGCACCCACACGGGCCATGTGCAGCTTGTGGACCTGGCTAGTACTGAGAAGCCCCCCGTGGACATTCCTGCTCATGAGGGCGTCCTCAGCTGCATCGCTCTCAACCTGCAGGGAACAAGAATTGCAACTGCCTCTGAAAAAGTAAGTGTGCTCCCTGCCTGGGCCTAGAGCAGTGGGGTGTGCAGCTAGCCTCTTGCTGTCGGCTGCAGGGGGGGTGGCCAGCAACCTGCAGGGGAGGCGGAGAGGAGTGAGGAGTGGCCGCTGCTCCATTCCTGTGCTTCTGTTGCAGCAGGCTGGTGACTGAGCGCTGCCCTCTGGTTACCTCCTGAGGGCTCCTCACTGCGCCATGATTGTCTGTGATTTCCAGTGTTGCCTGTGTACCTCTCTCAATGCGCCTGACGTGCAGAACTACTTTGTAAAATATTGTTTATCTGTGTCTTTTACTGCCTTCAACCTGAATTAATTTAGATTTTGAAACAAGAAAATTGAATCTTCCTACTGTAGTTTTCATGCAAGCCCAGGCTGTGTTTAAGGAATTAGAAACTGGAGTGGGGCATCCTGGGGCAGGCGTGGGCTTACCTGCTGCTGCAGGCCAGGGCCTCAGCACACGTGTGGGGCCTAGCAGAGGACAGGTCAGTGGTAGATGCTGCTCTTCAGAATGCTGCTGTTGGGTTAGCAACAAATATAATTTTCTGTAAACTCAGGAACCTTCTTCCCTGTCGAGTGTGTCTGCTTGTATTCTTTTACCCCCTAGCCTCGGCTCCTCCCTGCAGCCTCTCCCTGTAATCACAGGGCCCCATTCCAAGCACAGGATTGGGCACTCTCCACATCCCACCCTCCCACATCTGCAGTCCCCTCCAAGTGGCTGGAACAGGTCATGCCTTCCCCACTCACAGTGTCCTTGTACACAGTCACTGGAGTCAGGGGCTTTTCAGCACCACAGAAATCCAGGAGCATTCAGCAGAAGCCAGGCTTTGTGTTTTGGTCATTTCCAGGCTAGCAATGCAGGGTGCAGTACTTTCTAGTGATGCTGGGCAGGGCAGTGAGCCTAAGTCTGCAGCCTGTTGTCCCCTGCACCTTGTTGCCAGTGTCATGTGGGAGTTGGCAAGCAGTGGCGCTGCTGGGGACTCGAGCACGTGTGTGTGGCAGCCATGGTGTGGGAACGCTGGGTGTGTCCAGCGCAAAGCTGATTTCTGGGGTAATCAGGACTTGAAGGGGCGTCTGTAAAATGTTACATAATAGTTAAGCTGTCATCTCTAGAGGCTTCTGCTGCCCAGGGTCTGAGACAAGATTTCTTACTTGAGTAGAAGTTTAATCGAGGTTAATGCATTCCACAAAAGCAGAAGCAATTTCCATTTGTGCTGCTAAGGCATCTTCATGTTCAGTGGTAGAAATATTTGTGAGTCCTTCCCAAGGCTTGGGCATCCTGTCCTGAGGAGGCCAGGGTGGCAGATGGGATAGTCTGGGCCTTCCACTATCTTGTCTTCTGTTACTACGATCATGGCGCCATTTTTCCTGCTGGAGGGGGTTTGACTTCAGGTGCCTTTCTGCAGATGGGCACATGTCTGGGAGGGAGGCCACCTGTGGGGTGCTGGCCAAGTGGATGGTGTCAGTATCCGTCAGGCATCGTCTAGAGGCCTTGCTGGCTGACCTGGCCAGTCCATGGGCCTCAGCTGCCAGTGCACTTGGGACCAAGGTGCCCCTGTGTAGCAGGGAGGTTGGGGGGAAAGCTCTGTGGGCCCGGGGGGCTTGTGAGCACAGATCAGCTCAAGACTCAGGAGTTGTGAATCGCTGATAATGAAACACTTCACTGTTTTTCAAAGGGGACCCTTATAAGAATATTTGATACTTCATCAGGGCATTTAATCCAGGAGCTACGAAGAGGATCTCAAGCAGCCAATATTTACTGGTAAGGACACAGGGCCTGACCTTGACAGCTGCTAGGCGGGTGGTCTCAGCAGTTTTTGCTATTACTGAGTTTTGCTTTATGTTCTGAGGTGTGTATAAAAAATAAAGGGGCGTAGGGCTGGGGATTTAGCTCAGTGGCTTAAGCGCCTGCCTGGCAAGCGCAAGGTCATGAGTTCGATCCCCGGTACCAAACAAAAAAAAAATAAAACAAAGGGGCGTAAAGCCAGGCATGGTGGCATGTCCCTGTGATCCTCGCTACTACTCTGGAGACTGGGTAGGAAGATTGCAAGTTCAAAGTCTGCCTGGCCAAATTAGCAAGACTTTTGTCTCAAAAAATAAGAGCTGGGGTGTCGCTCAGTGGCCTTGCTGGCATGCACGTGCCCTCAGTCTCAGTCCCTAGTACTGCCACACATCCCTAGTGGACTGCTGTGGTTGACTGACAGGGCCTCAGCACCCTACTTAGGCACTTACCCCTTTGCCAGCTTCGACTCATCCTTGCACCTCACTCTGAGTTGTGTTTCTGTGGTGTTTAAAACAAATACTAGGGGCCGGGAATCTAGCTCTGCAGCACAGTGCACCTGGCAATACCAAAAAAAAAAAAAAAAAAAATGCTAGAGGCCTTGCTGGATGGCCCTTGATCTCTCAGCCAGTGAGCTCTGAGATGGACCCATCTGCGAGACTCGCAGTCTGCAGTGCTGACCCGCAAAGCCCGCCAGCACTGCACCGTGCATTGGGAACCTGCCCTCAGTGTCGCATGCTCTTTGTCAGAGGGCTCTCAGCTCGCAGACGTGTGGACCCAAGCACCCAGCCTCAGGGTAGCCTGCGCCTCCTGGGCCTGCCAGCCTCCTCACCTGAGCCTTATCCCTGCCCTCGGGCTGAGAGCTGCTGGTGCTGCACTGGTCCCTGGCTTGCAGCTCGAGCCCTGGCCCAGAGGCACGACTATGGGCATATGGCAAGGAGGGCCTTCCTTAAAGTGCTGCTGAGGGTCGGGCCTCGTTGCTCTCCAAGGAGTGACCTCATACCGGTGCTGTGTGTGACATGCTGGTTCTTGGGTCCACACAGAGCCCACGTTTCATCTCATCTTCTCCACAGCATTAACTTCAACCAGGACGCCTCCCTCATCTGTGTGTCCAGTGACCATGGCACAGTGCACATCTTCGCAGCAGAGGATCCAAAAAGGAATAAGCAGTCTAGGTAGGTTTTAGGCCTGTTGGAGAGAAGAGTTTGGAGGGGCAGGGACAGAGTTAGCCACTGTGCCAGTGTGGCAAGGCCGGAGTCTGTCTGTCACGAAGGAGTTGTGTGGTGAGCACTGAGCTTTGCCGGGTGGCTTGCGGCCTTGCAGGGGACCCTGATGGCAGGACAGGCATGGTGCTAGTGTCTTTGGTTATTATAAACCCATTGTTTGCTGGTGCTCAGTTTGCTGGTGCTGGTGGTTGCATGGTGGCTCACTCTGTAATTGCAGCATTTGTGAGGCTGAGGCAGGAGGCTCACCACAAGTTTGAGGCCATCCTGGGCTATGTAGTGAATTCAGGGTCAGCCTAAATGCCATAGCAAGACCCTGTCTCAAAAAATCAAACAAAAACAACAAAATTGTAAAAGAACAGAATTGAAGAAGCCAGTCCAAAACTATTGATTAGATCACTTCTGTATTTTTAACAGCTGAGTTTAAGGAGGTAATACTTCTGTGCCCTTTTTATTCATTTCCCCCTTGTTCTTGCAGTTTGGCGTCAGCCAGCTTTCTTCCAAAATACTTCAGTTCCAAATGGAGTTTCTCCAAGTTTCAGGTCCCCTCAGGCTCTCCCTGCATTTGTGCCTTTGGGACTGAGCCAAATGCGGTCATTGGTAAGTGGCTTCCTGGAGGGGCTGCCGTGCTGTCCCACCCCTCAGGGCTCTGGGCGATGCCATGGCAAGCGGGGGTTGTGGGTGGTGACACTGGGCTCGGAGGCCTGCTGGGCACCACCCCAGCTGACACGGTGTCTCCTGTCCTAGCCATCTGTGCTGACGGCAGCTACTACAAGTTCCTGTTCAACCCCAAGGGCGAGTGCATCCGGGATGTGTACGCACAGTTCCTAGAGATGACTGATGACAAGCTGTGACGCTCACCCTGCGCATCCTTGTGTCAGCTGCCCAGTGCCCTGCAGACACCCGGGGCTGGTGCCAGTGCCCCGGGCCTTGGGGAACAGGGGCTGGAGGGACTGCTCAGGACTTGGGTCTCGAGCCATCTGGGCTGTCTGCCTTCCTGAGAAGGCTCCCATTTTCCCGAATTAAATAATAATTACCGAGGCACCGCAGGCGCTCGTGCCCCCCGCCGCCGCCACCTTTTAGTTCAACTGTGACGTTCACATTAGTGGCTCCACTGCACCCTCACTGCAGCAGAGGCTCCTGGGTGTCTGTCTCTGCGCCATCCCCACTGGCCCCTGAGCTGTGCGACAGGGAGCAGGCGCATCCTGGCAGGACACCCCATGCCAGGTCCCCAGCGGAAGAGCCAGCCGTCCACACCAGAGCTGCACATACCCCGAGGCAGAGCCCTGGCCTCGGGTTCCAGGAGGTAGGGCAGCCAGCTTTCCCAGGTCACTCTGGGTTCAAGCAGTCTGCCCATTACATGTAGGGAACAGAGCAATGCATAGACTTTGAAAAATGACTTAAAAAGACACTGTCCCTTCATTCGATGGACTCCTCCACAGAGCGGGCCATGTGTCCCTGGGGCCTCTGGTGGAGATAGCCTTAGATGCTGTGTCCACCCCTCAACGTCACCCAGCATTTTGAGTAGCTACACACTAACGTTTTGGGAATGAAAGCACGTACCAGTTAAAGATCCGGTAACTCAGATAGGCCATGGGCTCCACAGTGTCCGTGCTCCCTGAGGTATGTATGTAATTTTCTTCAGTTCCCTCAAAAGAAGCTTATTTTGATTTTGATTTCAGGCTGCAAATACTTACAATCTGCATCGCAGCAGGTCTTCAGTCTGCCGTTTCCTCACTGTCGTGTAACTGTCATACATGGGTTTTGATGTCAAGGATGCATGTTGCCTTTTTGTGTATTTAATCATGACATTTAATTTTGCACTTATTTGTACTGTTTCTTTAAATAAAAGTGACTAATTTTGTTGTACTCTGTACTGTAGAGAGCAGGGTATGCTGTGAAGGCAGATGTTGCTCTCCTTGTTTTGAGACTCTGGTTGGATGGTGGATTTCAGGACTCCTCGCTCCAGGGGTCAGACTGTCCTATCACTGTGGGACACAGGGCCATCCCACCAACACGCTGTGTGGCCCTGGCCCTGGGCAGAGGAGCAGCTGGAGAGGAGGAACCATGGGCTGGAGAGCAGGCGCAAGGCGCTGATGTGTGGGCTTGGTCCCCTCTGTGTCCTGCCCCTGTGTGGGGCGATGCGGTGGGTGACGCTTAGGACACCAGTCTCTCCCTCTTGGTTCTTGAGCCTTGCTTTCTCCAACACTGTAGAACTGTGTAGGCCAGGGAGTAGGGCAAACCTTTGTGTTTACACGAGTTCCAGCATGCGTGGTTTCCCCAAATGTAAACTTGTGTAGGAGATGTTATCCTGGGAGGTGCACAGCATACACGCACAGGGCCCCTCAGTGTGGCACTGGCGCAGGGCAGGTGGGCCAGCATCTCAGTTGCCTAGGTGACACCAGCAGCCCTGCCATGCTAGCCAACGTCGGGCGGCAGCCTCCCTGTCGCCTCCCCAGCCCACATCATGACCCATCAGCACCTGAAGTTGGTGTTCTAGTTTGTCCCTTGATGTACCCTCCAGGCTGCCATGCCTCCTAGATACAGTGTGTGCCCACTGAATGAACAGCAGGAGCAATACCGCCACCACCTCCACCTCTGGTGTTGGGCCCTGAACCTGGTCCAGGTGAGGGTGCAGAAAGTCCGTCACAATTCTAGAAGCCCTGCCTACTGGCAGGCTGTCCAGGTAGGCCTGTGCTGCAGTGCCTGTCCTGCGCCCAGCTGCCAAGGTGTGTGAGCTGTGGGCCGCAGCACACCGCCCTACTCGGGATGGCGGCCCTATCGGGCCCTGCCCCGCCCCTCTGCTCTGGCAGTAGTACTGGCTGTGGCAGCCTCGTTTGGCCAGAGGTTTTCATGTCTCTTCTTTCTGTAGCCACTTCACGCTCAGGTGCCAGAGACATGTCGGGGTGACCCTCACCGCAGAGCACCTTTTTCCTGTGTCAGAGCTGTGTTGTGCAGTTTCACAGTTTGGAGTGGATAGTAGGTAGGATCAGCCGTAAAGTGTGTATTCCTTCTAAAGTAGAGAACACAGGAGAGTATAGCAAGTACCTTGGTTCACAAACTTCATCTGTTTACAGTTTGGAAAAGATGGTCACATTTGTGTTTGTGCAGGAAAGATGCTTCCGATGTAGTTTCCAAACAGACAGAATTGCCAGATGTTTCTGCTCACACTAAATTGTCCGCAAGCAAAAACATTCGTGAACAGAGGTGACACCATGCATTGCAGAGTGCCACTGCGTGCACGTGCACATGCACCACCAGAGAAGGCCTGCGCCATTGGGGGGGCGATGCAGCTTTCAGACTAGTAACTCCCAGCTCGGGGGCACACCATGACACCCTGCAGTTGCCCAAGCATGTGAATCTGTATCCTTCACTAGTATGTAGAAGTCTGTGTGCACACAGACTGACACACTTGTGTAGCCACCACCCTGGATTAAAGGACTGCAGCTCTGCCACCTCTCCCTGCAAGATTCCACCGGGGGCATCCTCACACTTCTGCTAGGATCACGCTTTGGGCACACGTTCAGCCTCCCACAGCAATGTCAGGGAACACTGGGAATGTACAGTGTGATGATTATAGTAAAGACACTGCCCTGCATCCCCCTAGAATCTCCTCATTTGGTGGTTTTATTTTGTTTTTCCCTGGTAGCAGGACTAGAACACACAGCCTTGCCCTTGCCAGGCAGATGCTGTGCCACTGAGCTATGTCTGCAGCCCAAAGTCCCCTCACTTTGAGCACTTACTCTGGCATCCTTGCCACTTTCTGAAGCAGTTCTGAGGTGCTCTTTCCTGAGTGTCTTTCTGAGGTGTGATCAGCACAGTGAATGCTGCTGCTGCCGTCACCACCCTGCAGTCAAAACAACCATGCAGGGGGAATGTCCTGAGCCCACTCAGGACATCGGGGCAGCCAGGGAGCGACTGAAGACCCCCAGAGCAGGCTCCAGGAGGTGGTCCCAGGCTCAGCTGCTAAGGCTGGGCAGGCCGATTGTGCCAGACAGCTTTCCTGCATCAAAGAGGTGATTGTGTCCATCCTTTCATTGATGTGAGAGCTGGGAACCACAATCATTCGTTTTCCTCTTCAGCTGACCGCCGTTGAGAAAAAGCCCACTTGGTCATGGCACAGGCCTCAATGTTGCTGAATTTGCTTGCTAACACTTGAGGGGTGGTTTTTGATTTGGGCATGTATGTAAGAGACACTGGTTTGCAGTTTCTTATCCCTGTCATATTTTTGTATCTTGCGTTTCAGGTTAATTTTGTAGTTTTGATGTTTATTTTATATATATATATATAACAAATATATATATATATATTTTATATATATATATATATATATATATAACAAACAAATATATATATTTGTTTGTTTAGACAGAGTCTCCTGTGCAGTTCAGGCTGGCCTTGGGGGCTCACTTTGTAAACCAGGCTGGTGTTGCAATAATCCTGCCTCATTCCCTGGAGTGCTGGGATTACAGGAGTGCCCTACCACACCCGGCTCTTGTTTATTTTATTCATTCATCTGTTGTTTAATCATTCATTCATTCATTTGTAGCATTGGGGATTGAACTGAGAGCATTTGCAGTGAGCTGCCCCATTTCCCTGAAAATGAGACCTAACTAAAATAAGCTCTAGTGTGATTCTTTAGCATGTTCATAAGCTTTACGTAACAAAATAAGCCCCAGTTAAGATTGTTGGCCAGACAGATGCACTTATTTGTAATATGTGATAGACACAATGAGTTAGAAAATAGTGTTAATATACAATTAAGGGCTGGGGATTTAGCTCAGTGGCATAAGCGCCTGCCTTGCAAGCACGCAGTTGTGAGTTCAATCCCCAGTACCCCCCCCAAAAAAACCACTTAAACATGAATAGATAATATAAAGTATACTAAAGTATTTGTAAATACCCAGGCAAGCGCCTTTGGACAGAGGTAAATGTGCTGGGAAACAGATGAGCCCAAGACTTAGCGCTGAGTGACCAGTTGGAGGCCAGACATAACACACATATAACTTGAGGGCGTGCTTGATCAAGACAAGCAGAGGTGGTATCTAATGTGCATCTCCAGGGGCCCGGGGATACAGCTTTCTAGCTTCCACCGCTGACCTTTGGGTCTTCCACACAGGTCCAGCACAGGTCTGTGATTCAGACTTGGATGAGCACGTGTCATGGGCTCTATGTCTTCAGCCTAGGGCTCTGTCCTTCAGGCAGGACATTGCCGTAGGATCCAGGCCCTCAGCTGGATTCTCTAGGTCTTTGATGTGTAGATAAGTTTTTCTGCACTTCTTGTATTTGACCCTGGGCAACCAACTTAAATACCACTATAAATTATGCGTCCTGTATATAGTAGTTCTGCTTGCAATCCCTGACGACTGCAGGCACCTACAGTGCAGAGATCACAGGTGTGTGCCACCACACCTGGCTTTTTGGTATGTATTTTAAAACTATTTGCTTTATGCAGCACCCACCACAATGGAGGTATGCGCTAGTACTGAGACTGGAGCCCAGGATCTCATGCTAGTTAGGCAAGCACTTTGCCCTGAGCAACACCCCCAGGCCTTCAGAGGGTGCAAGGGACAGGCAGTAACTGCAGGGAGGTGTTTGGGGGCTGTGTCAAGGCAGTCTCCAGCCAGGCAACCGTGGCCTTCCAGGCGCAGCTGCTGTGAGCATGAGGCTGCTTCCTGTGCAGCCTGTGGGCAGTGGAGACGCCAGCCTAGGCTCTGGGCAGATGCCAAGAGGACTTCCCATGACCTTCACAGCCGGTCTGGAGTCCACGTTTCTGGAGTCCAGAAAGTCCACGTTTCTTCTGTTTGAGAATTTCCTTGAAGACTACAAGAGGCAGATAGCTTGATTTCCAGCAGCCTACCTTTATTTTTTAGTTTCTGATACTGAAGATTGAATCCAGGGAAGCTCTACTACCAAGCAACACGCTCCCCTCCCTTTGAGTCAGGGTCACTAAATTGCTAAGTTGCCCAGGCTCACTTCCAACTTGGGAATTTCCTGCTCAGTCTCCCAGAGTGTTAGAATGAGAGGTGTGCATCACTAGGCCCATCTTGCTGACCACGTAGGGTACAGCCCAGCAGCCTTCAGTTCCCTCACAATGCTGTGCAGCCGCCACTCCACCCCACTCTGCAACCCCATCATCAGGGACCGAACCCCACACACAGCATGGTCCCCCCGTCCTGCATCCTGTCTGGTCTGCTGGCTCCACAGCTTACTGTGGCAGGTCACACGGCCTGGCATGGGCTGGTTTCACTTCCGTCAGTCGTCCGGCAAGCAGGGGCACGGGCATGCTGTCTGGCTCCAGCCAGAGCCCTGCCCCTCACCCCCAGGACTAGCTGTGTACCACCCGAGCCACAGCAACAGCAGCTGATTGCCAATCGACTGCAAGATTGTACACAGGATGTGCGGGGTGCTCTGTCAGAGTGCTGGCCACTCCCATGATGGCACAGCCTTCCAGACCACTTCTTTCCGAGGCCCCTGTCACAGTCATGATAACTGAGTCACGAGATAAGCTGTGTTTTTCGAAGCCTTGGCAGCAGACGCCTGAGCCGAAGTCGGGCAGACCCGGCTCTGGGCTGTCGGGCTCTGCAGTGCCCCTTGCAGGGGAGGCCCCTCTGGGTCCGGCTCCAAATTCCTCTCTGAGGAAGCCCCTAGGCCAGGCTGGGCTGCAGTTAGGGTCACATCCACTTGAGAGGACCCCTGTGGGGAAACCGCCCAGCCCACAACTGCACATGGCCTGAGGTCTGGCTTCTTCCACTTGCACCATGCCCGGCCAGCAAGCCAGCTGCCATGCTGAGTAGTTGGTATCAGCCACCCCAGGCTGTCCGTGCTCAACCCCTGCCGTGCCCAGGGCGGGTCCAGGCTCAGTGCAGTAAACAGTGCTGCTAGGAACAGCCTGGCGAAACACAGGTTTCACTTCCTTTAGGTCCGGGCTGTGAGACTGGCTGCGGAGCCTGGCTCAGCCTCACACAGGCCACCACAGTTTGCACAGTGGCTGTGTGATCCCTGCCACTCGGACAGCAGCAGGCCTGGCACCAGTTCTGAGCTGTTCCAGACCCCGGGAGAGACATGCTTTTCAGCGCATGGAGTTTAGAGGCTTTGGGAGGCCAAATTTATGTACCACCAGCTGCGCATCCTCAAGTGCAGGGTATTTTTTTTTTTAAGAGTAAGAAAGTTACCAAGGGACCCGGAGAACTTCCCCCGGCCACAGCAGCCTGCACCACCTGAGGCCTCGCCATGACCCTGCCGCACATCCTTGGGGACCAGCAAGGTGGGGTAGGGCTCTGGGAAGCGTCTCCAGGAGGCTCTGCAGCACATTCACACCCACACGCGCCTTTTACATGCCCCAGAAGTGGTTGGTGCAGCGGCGTCCTACCTGCTTCCTAAACACCTTACCCAGCTGAACACTGCAGCCCACGCCTGTCATCCCAGAACTCTGGAGGCTGAGGCAGGAGGATCACAATTTGGAATCCAGCTGGAGCACTTAGTGAAACCGTGATTCGAAATAGAGAGCCACGTAGTTCAGTGTGAAGGCTGTGGGTTCAATCTCCAGCGCTGCCAAATGCAACCAATTCATATTCTCCCTCTGCTCAGCTCTCAGTGACCTCTTTTTCACTGCCTCTGTGGACTCCGTGTCACCTAAATGGGATCACACGGTATTTGTGCTTCAATGGCTCATTTAGTCACAACATGAGTGCAAAGCTCATCCATGTTGCAGGGTGAGCCAGAACTTCTGCTGTCTCTCGAACTGGGGACTGAGCCCAGGGCTGCTCCACGAGGAGACACACAGCTGATCTGCAGCTCCCAGTCTGGCTGTCCTGCCTCAGCCTCTCAGGTAGCGTGGGTTACAGGTGGTGCCACTACACACGGTTACCAATGATTGATTTACTTTTTTGAGGCGGTCTCACTATGTAATGTAGGCTGGGTTTTGTTTGTTTTAGGCTGGCCTCGAACTCACCGTGCAGCCCAGGCTGGCCTCAAACTCATGACTCTACGTTTGCCAGGCAGGCGCTGTACCACTGAGCTACTTCCCTGGCCCTGGGTTCTCACTTTTAAACTGGTCGTTTGCTGCTGAGCCGTGGACCCTTAATGATTTTCAAATTCTTTCTCCTGTTTTGTAGATTGTCTTCACCTTCTTGATAAAAGTCCTTTGATGTAGAAGCTCAGTTTATGTTTTTTTTTCATACTTTTCATGTGGAATATAAGAATCTGTTGCCAAATCTGAAGGTGTGAAGGTTTACCCCATAACCAGAAGTTGTGGTGCCCCAAATCCTCCAGTTGCCCCCTGTGACGGTCATGGACATTCCGTAAGCACTCGCCAGGCCGTGCTGTGGCGCTGACCTCCCGGTGCCTACACAACCCCAGCCCATCTCGGTCTCTCATTTCATGGCGCACTGTGCCCCTCCCTCGGGAGGTCGGGTGTCTTGTCCAGGTCCCCACCCGTTTTCAGGACCCTTCTGCTACAGTCACTGATTAATTCCTGCTCTCTGACTCATGTTTTGAAATGGGTCATCTCACTTCCAAGCATTTGAAGGTTTCCCTGAGTGCCTCCTGATATAGCCTTAGGATCAGCTTGTCCCTGTGGGCTCTGTCCACAAGCCTGGCCAAACTGCTGTCCTGTCCACTGCCAGAGAAGGGCACCGACAGCACGTGGACCTCGCTAGGTCTCAGTTTCTGGCCATTCACTCGCTCGCGGGGTGGGGGGCAGAACGAAGGGCCTCCGTGGGGCCTCTGCACTGCACCTGCTCTGCTCCGTTGTACGTGGCCAAGCTGGGACTTGTGTGATGTCAGAATAGTTAGCAGCCGTGTGTACTGAACTCGCAAAGCCTTGCTGTACAGCCCAGCCTGAGCTTGAGCTAGGGTGCTGGGACTGAGCCTTGAACTCATGATCCTCCTGCCTCAGCCTCCAGAGTGCTGCAATTATAGGTGTGCACCAGCACACTGGGCTATAATGTCCTTCTTGCCTCCTGTAACTCTGTCTGTCCCAGAGCTGGCCCATGCCTCCTCTCAGGATGGGCCAGCCAGGCACAACTGCTACCACTGATTTCTAACCATCTCATTACTTGTAGAGCAGCAAGTTGGGCCTTTTGACGAGGTCTTTAGTGTGTTGACACTAGTTATGTTTAATGTAACTTTAGAAAGTTGCCGGGCTTGGTGAGGCATGCCTGTCACCCCAGCACTCAGGAGGCTGAGGCAGGAGGATCACTGTGAGTTGAAGTGCAGCCTGAGCTACAAAGTGAATTCAAAGGCCAGCCTGAGCTGCACAGTGAAACCCTGTTGCAAAAAGACCAAAAAAAAAAAAAAAAAGTTTCTACTGTATTTTTAAAATTATTTATGGTACTAGGGATTGAACACAGGTCTCCACAGTAAGTTACATCTGCAGGTTTTAAAAAACTTTGAGACAAGAGCTGGGGATTTAGCTCAGCGGCATAAGAACCTCCCTGGTAAGTGTGAGGTTGTGAGCTCCATCCCTGGTACCACCGAAGGAAAACAAAAACAAAAACAAAAAAAACCCTTTGAGACAAGGTTTCAGTAAGTTGGGCTGAGCTCAAATTTGTGATTCCTTCTGCCTCAGCATCTCAGGATGTTGGGACTCTAGGTGTACACCAACACACCTGCCCTCAACAGAATTCTGTGTACCCTGGTTCGATTTCATGAGCTTTGCTCATGAATCTTTGTCTTCAGTAAAGTATGTAAGGAACTACTATCCACGGGATGATGCCACAGCCTCGTATCCTGCAGCAGTGCTGGCCCAAGAGAGCCCTGGCTAGTCCTGGAGTTGCAGGCAAGGCTGACCAGAAGCTGTGGACAGGACAGTAGGTCCTGTCATCAGTGGGTGAAGGCTCAGGTCCAGCCCTCCACACCCCAATGCGTGCCCAGTATTCCACCCATCCAGCTTGGGGCCCTGTACGCCAGGAAAATGTCAGCAGCAGCAGCAGCAGGTCCCACAGTCTGCTGGGCCTCCACTGCCCTGGACCCAGCTCCGTGGGAAGAAATAAGCGACCCTGAGCTGGGCACTGCTCTCCAGCCACAGCGTACCCATCGGTCGTTTCCCAGAATGTCCCTCTGGGACCTGTCCTCTCACCTGTGTTGGGCAGTGCCATGCAGTTCAGGACATGTGACACACTGCCATACTCAGGGACCCAGGTTTCCAGCTCCCCATGGGTTATAAACTGCTGTCCTGCAGACCCAGTCGACAGTGGAGAACTGAGGTCCAGGACCCCTGCAGCACCTGCCACACTCAGACTCCTCCAGACTGGCAGGGTCTGTGTCCAGAGCCCTGGAGGGCCCGGTGGTGGTCTCAGGAGCTGCGGCTCCTTCCATCCAACACTGGCCTGCACCATATGAAGACGACGAGGCCTTGTGTTCTGCCTGTGGCTCTGCCCAGGGTTGCTGCAGCAGTGAACCTAGCAACAGGTCTCCCAGGGCTGGGGAGTTAGCTCAGTGGCATAAGCGCCTGCCTTGCAAGGGTGCCATTCTGAGTTCGATCTCTGGTACCGATTAAAAAAAAACAAAAAAAAACAGGTCTCCCAGACCTCTAATGCTGTGGGCAATGTGGCCACCAGACACAGCATGGGTCCTCAGCAGGAGATGGCAGCTGCTGCACTAGGTGTGCAGGCGGGTTGGTCTTCCTCCCCCTCCCCTCCCACCTACTGGCAGCAGGACTGAGCACCTGGCTGGGACCTGGGGCACTGCAGGAGCCTGGAGGTAAGTGTTCAGGTGCAGGCTGCACTGCAGGAAACACCCTGTATCGCTGCCTGGGACCCCAACCCCTACAGCTTCTGGAGATCTTCCATGCTCCAACTGTTGGCAGCGACGCTGGCCCTCAGGTCGGAGGAACAGTCCACAGAAAGAAAGGCCAGTGACAGCTGCTGCTCATACCTCCAAGCTGACGTCAGCACCAGCGCAGTGGACGGGGCCCTGCTCTGACCCTGCAGCCCTCCCCTTCACGGCTGCACCTTGGTGTGCTCAGAGGAGCAGACACAGGTCAAGCAGGACGTGGAAGTGACAGTGACACTCTGTATTCAGTTAAAATTAATAAAAATATTTTATTGAATTTCAGGAACTTAGTACTTTTAAAAATTTCACATCTCTGCACATGTATCACCCTCCGCGCGCTCCAACCACAGAAGCCCGGGTGCGCAGTGGGGGTCCCAAGGCCCACTGTCACAAGCAGCCAGTGGGAGGGCCACTCAGGGCCAGGACGCCCACACGTCTGGGTCTGGGTCGCAGGCGGTCTCCCTGTGTCCTTGCAGATTCAGGGTGGAGATGCTTAAAGTTCCTAGTCCCTGAGGGAGCTCAGAAGATTGCAAAGGTCAGAGAGCTCTCGGGAAGGGAAAGACACATGGACGGGCTGCACCTGTGGCCCTCCTGTGCCTGAGGGAGCCACCTCTCACTAGCAGCAGGCTCCCAGGGACTGAAAACCACACAAGACCTACAGAGCCCTAAAAGGGGAGAAAAACCTGGGCAAAGCCCCTTGCTAATCCAGGCTGTTTCTCTGCCTGCGCTGTGACAGTCTTAAAACCCATATGCCAAAGCAGAGAGGGCTGGAGGAGCTCACGCCGCCAGCCAGCGGGGCTCAGACAGAAGCCCACAGCGGCGAAGGCAAGATCCTCCTCCCACCTGTGCCCTGGAGGATCGCCCCCCCCACCCCCACCCTGCCCCAGGACCCTGGGAGAACCCCAAAGCCTGCGGTGAACTCAGCATGCAGACAGCTAGAGGAAGGAGTCTGCCAGGTCCCGCTGCCCCATAAGTGGTTCTAGGACACCCAGCGCTCTGCCCGGAGTCACCAAGCCAGTCTCCAGAGCCAGTCTCCAGCCGGGAGAGCGGAGTGCTGGGCCCACAGGTCCAGACCCTGCGTGGGTGCCGCTCAGTCTGAGGGGTCTTGCAAATGGCAGAGCTTCAGAGGGAGAAGGCGAAGTCGTCCCAAGGTGTGGGCCTCGGGCTGCCGCAGGGCAGGTGCAGGCCAGGGCTCCGTCCGCAGAGGCTGCGTGCTAGTGTCACACACACGGCTCACGCACAGGATGTCTCACTTTTATTTTCACATGGCTGAGTTATAAATCCAGCAGTTCGAAGTGACCTCGTGACTCACACGCATCGCCTGAATACACTGTGACAGCTTGAGACGGCGACACACAATACTTAGAACAGACTGATCATATTTGGTCTTTATGTAAATAATAAATGTTTTTAAATTGCCTAAATATACCATTCTGAGCCATTTCATTCCATCAGGAAAATACAGGGGTTTTTTCCTCTCTTTAAAAAAAACTTAAATACCAAAGCAACTACATTTAAATAAATAACACTATGATGATGACATTAAAAAATTCACAATAAGGCTGCAGCCTGGATGCGCGGCTGCACAGCCGCCCCGAAGTCGGCCTTAGTGTTGGACTCAGTTCTGCACGCCCGGGGACTCCCCTTGGCAGCCCCGAGCTGACCTCCAGGCACCTGCCCCGCCCCGCCCTACCCCAGCGGGATCCTAAAGCGGGTGTGATGAGAGACAACCCTTCTTCCGAGGGAAGGCAGGCTCCATGCTTACGCACACACAACACTTAGGAGACTTGTCTTACTCAGGTTGGGAAATTAGGCCAGGGACAAAGTCAACACAAAGAAGCAAGCCAGGGCCCAGGTGCCCTCCTTCCGTGCCTCAGGCTAAGATACCTCCTGACTGGGAACCTGGTGGGGTCCAGGGAGGAGTTCCACCGACAGAGCAGGAACTGTCCAGGGCCGATGCCTCCACACAAAAATGACAGAAGATGCTGCTGACCCCAAATGGATCCAGATGAAGGGTCCTGTGATTCTGAACTTTCCAGAGCACACACGGAGTGATGGGAAGGGCCAGAGACGCCACACCTCAGAATATTCTAACTCCACACGGGACGACAAAAGGCTGTCCTGCTTCCCAGCCACGGCGGGTCCTGTGGGGCACCCTGGTCGGTGCAGCCCGGCCCTGGGTGGATGGGAAGCCTTCCCCGCAGAGCTGCTTGCAGCAGCACCCAGCAAGGGCCCGTGGTGAGCCAGCGTCCGGGCCAGGATGTGGCTGCTGTTGGGCGGGAGCGTTAAGGCCGCCTGGGGTCATGTCCCAGCGCTGGGGCGCAGTCAGCCTGCGGGGTCTCCTCCACCAGGCCGGCCAGGTCGGCGAGGCAAAGTCCACTTTTGGCACCACGAGGTTGATGTTGCAGTGAGAAAGCCCTCCTGGCCGCGGGCTCCAGACCCCTAGTCCCTCAACGTCGCTGGGGGTGCGTCCACGCTCAGGGCGATGACGATGCTGTCGCTGCCCTCTGTCTTGACCCGCTTCAGCTCCGGCTGCTCAGCCTGGTCACCGTTTTGGCGCTTTGTGGGCAGGGAAGCCGAGGCCGACGCGTGGGTCGCCAACATATGCAGGGGGCTGGCGGCAGCTGGAAAGAGACATCAAGTCAGACCCCCTTACAGCAGGGAGCCCTCCAACCCCAGGCCACCCCGAGGACCCCAGGGCAGCCCCAGGTGGGCAGGAGCTTCG
Source organism: Dolichotis patagonum (assembly GCA_004027295.1). Lineage (NCBI taxonomy): Eukaryota > Metazoa > Chordata > Mammalia > Rodentia > Caviidae > Dolichotis > Dolichotis patagonum. Next base: position 24,869 of record PVJX010013761.1, read on the forward strand.
GGGTCCATGCTGGGCCATGGGACCCCAGCTGTGATAACACCTAGTGTGTCGGGCTTTTAATTACCAACTGCCACTGTTTCTATTGCTTCCGAAAGCAAGCTCTTTTGCATTGCTGCTGGCTTCTTGGGGTTCAGCCCAAGTCCAGACAAATAGAGAAGGCTGTGTCCCCTGCTCCTGTGTCCCCTGCGTGGGGGCCACTCGCAGCCTCCACAGCACGGCAGTCAGCGCTGTGCACGTCTGGGGACTGGGCATGCACAGTGAGGTGGGGAGTAGCCCCTGTGGCCTGTCTGCCATGATGCCCTGAGAGACGGGGCTGCCGCAAGGCTGCAGGGGGCCTGGCTGGCCACAGGCCCCGACACTGGCAGAGACCACTCAGGGGCGCCTGTGCAGCCATCACTTAGATGAGGTCAGTGTCTAAGTCAGTGAGCACTGAGCAAAGCTGACGGCTTCCACACCAGGCAGGCCCTGCCCACCCCACAGGGGCGGGACAGAGAACCCGGCCACCGAGAAGGCACAGGCTCTGGTGCAGCAGCAGGCACCCAGCTCTCAGTCCCCACCCCTCAAGCACGCAGACATGGCTGCTGCCAACGACCCCACCAGAGCCAGGTGGTTCTGTCCCCAGTGCACTCCAGCCTGGCAGTCTCCACAGGCGCCGCTGTGTCTGGGACACATTGGGCTCCCAGGGGCCATGATGGAGACACCTTGGGTCCCCTCTGGGTATGCATCTCCTGCCAGGGAAAGGGGAAGGGGAAGAAAGACCCATGACAGAGCAGCCTGGTCAGGGAGGGGGGCATAGGCTCAGGCCCCACCCACCTACTTGGCCCCCCAATCCACATGGAGGCCAGCCCAGGCCCCTCATGCACCACCCTGGCAGCCTTGGCGGGGTGCTAAGCTTCCCCCTAGTGAGCAGGGGGCTGGACAGCTGGTCCTGCTTGCAGAGGATGCACAAGGCCTCACGCTGTACACCCCCAGGGATGCATAGGCCCTGTCCTGTTAGGTCTGGGAGTCGTGATGCTGAGGGACTCCAGTCTTCACATGTCACCTTGCAGGCAGAGGACACAGGACTCTAAGTGAATGGAGAGGACATGCAGAACAAGACACACTGAGATCTCAAGACAGGCCCAACACCATGCAGAGCCAGCTCTGCCCACACTGTTCCCAGACTCAACTCCATCATGGCCATGGGCCAGTGGGCTTCCAAGCAAGAAGTTGAAACTCACATGCAAAGGCAGAGGACCAGGCTGGGCATAACAAAGATCAGAAAGATGGCAGCTGGAGAACAACATGTCTTAGGTGAAGACTTCTGACAGCCCTGGGGACCAGTGGGCTGGATGGGCACCTCCAAATTGGCGCCAGGACATTGGCACCACTCCTGAGCCAAGGTGCACAGCAGTGGCCGGCCAGGGAGGAGACAGCTCTGGCTGTGGGCCAAACACGTCGCTCGGAAGGAAATCGATCGGGATGTCACCAGGCAAGGCGAGACCACACACCTAACTCAACCACTGCTGGCGGTGTGGCCCTGCGCACGGGGCATGCACTGGCTCTGCACCTCTGCCAGGCAACATGGGTCGAGAGCAGGCCGAACCACAGGGAGGGCCACACTGACACAGGGATATCTGCACTGGGGCAGCCACTGTGCACCACTCTGGGGAGGCGGAACCTCTGCCAAGGTCCAGGCCACGGTGCCTCACAGGACAAAGGAGCCAGGGAGGGTGGGGGAAGACACTGCAAATCCTAGGCATCTGTGCCGCGCTTGGGGCCCCAGGGCAAGATGACACAGGTCTAAGGAGAGGGCTCAGGCCCACAGAGAGGGAAGCGCAGCTTCTCTGCATGGAGCCACGGAACGGGGGGCAGGGTACCCCAGAGAAAGACCTGCTCGACACCTGGTTCTCCTGTCTCCTCAGCAAGGAAGCACAACTCTGAAGGACATGGATCTGCAAGGATCCGCACACCTGAGAGGGCAGGAGCAAGATCCTGCCCAGCTCCACCTGGCTGTGAGAGCCAGAGCACAATCAGCTTCCTGCGTGGCTCCAGCTCAGCTGCAGAGCGCACACGTTCTCCGGCCCAGGGGCCCAGCTGGTCACAAATACCATGCACCCTGCAAGGGACCCAGCAAGGGCAGAGCCTGCTCAGTGCACAGCACAGGCAGCAGCTCCAGGAGTGGCCACAGCCCCGGGCAGGGGTCACAGAGGGCTGGGGGCCAAGGGAGGAAGGCAGGCGGTCCAGCCTTCTGGCAAGGCAGCAAGCACTTGCTCGGCCCTCCTTGGGAAACCTCCGGGGACCATGCGGGACTGGGTGTGGACAGGGAACATCTGTGGCCAGCAAGGAGCATGAACTGCACCCTTGGGGCTTGTTCTGCCACAGCCTCACCCCTCAGCTGCAGTGCAGGAGGGGAGGGGACACGCAAGAACCAGCAGCAGGTGAGGATGCTCCACCTGCCCCAAGACAGTGGCCATAGAACTGCCGCAGAATGGAGGAGAGTGAGCTGGGCTAGGCAGCCTTCGAGGCTGAGGGCTGGTGGGCGCCTCAGCCAGGGCTCTGTGCAAGCCCACAGTGCGCCCCAGCCAGAGCTGACTCACGGAGGTGAAGGCCAGTCCCAGAACACACGGAGGTCGGACACATCCTCTCACTGCAGCCCTCCAGCCCCCGGCGGCAAGAGACTGTCCAATGAAAACACTGGATTTAAACACACATTTCTCCAAAGAGGACACACAAACCACCACCAATCATATGGGAAGATGCCTGACCTCAGTAGTCATCAGAAAAACTCGAGTCAAAACTATTGCAAAGCCATGCTGAGATGCTCTCATCTCAGCACCCCAGAGGCCGCAATAGGAGGATCACCTGAGAGCCAAGGCCAACCTGAACTACACAGGGAGACCTTGTCCCAAAACAACTACCATCCCCTCTACTGTGGGAGGAAAGAAACACAGTGGTGCTCATGAGTGGGTGTCAGCACTGTGTCGTCTGCGAACTCTGCACCAGGCGAGGAACATGACCATCTCTCCCACGCAGATGACAGCACAGCCTCGCTCTCCAGAGCCTCAGGGCAAGCCCAGCCCAGGCAGCATGGCTGCATTAGGTGTGTGAGGCTGTGGACAGCAGGGCTCCCAAGCTGCCAGCAGGAACCGGACGCGGTTCTACGGCGTGGGTAACAGTGTGAAGATTTCTCAGTAAATGGAACAGAACGATCGTGTGACACACTCATAATTGTACACCCCGAAGAAACGAACGCATGAGCTTGACACACCTGCACACAAGTGTGCACAGCAACATTCTTCCCAACAGCTGAGAGGCAGGGTCCACCAGGGGGTGGGGCTGGGGGTCCACAGCACCAACCCAGGGATACCTGGTTAGGAATTGACCCGAATCGAGCCCTGCAGGAGTCCAGCTCACTGAGTGTGCCCAGAAGGCCACACACCGTGAAAGCAAGGCACCCAGCACACAAGCTCCAGAGACACCAGGCAGAGTAGGGCCTGTTGGGAGCTGAGGGTTTCCATTTATTTATTTATTATTATTATTTATTATTTATTTATTATTTATTTATTGGTACCGGGGATCGAACTCATGACCTTGCACTTGCTAGGCAGGTGCTTGTGCCACTAAGCTAAACCCCTGGCCCAAGGGTTTCTTTCTAGAATGATGAAATGAGTCCAAACCAGACAGAAGTGGTGGTTTTAAACACTATGAACCTGCTCAATGCCACTGAACTATTTGCCTTAAGATGGTAAACTTCACTCTGGGAGGCTAAGGCAGGTTAACTGCAAATTCAAGCCCAATCTAGGCAACTTAGTAAAACTTCATCTCACAGTGAAAAAACAGAAAGGGTTGGGGGTATCGCTCAGTGCAAAGGCCTTGAGTTTCATCTCAGGGAGGTGGGAAGGGACACACACACAGCATGTGTATTGACTACACAAAATCAGAAAGGCAGAATTAATTATCCAACTACAGTAAGATACTGGCTATAAAGGAAATGCTGTTAAGTTTTCAAGCTCTGTACCAGCATTTTGCTCATTGCTAAACATCATCTACATCTTGGAGAGATGTGTTCTATGAAAATGGGGCAAGTCTGGCTACAGGTTAACTTTTTTCCAAAATGCTTGATTTTTTTCTACAATGAAAAGCTTATATTATGAAAGGGCTGGAGTATGAGTTAGCAGCAGATACCTGTCCAGCAAGCATGAGGACCTTGGTCAGATCACCAGCACAAGAGAAAAGAGAGAGCGAAGGAAGGAAGACGGGGAGGGAAAGAAGAATCTGGAATTATGGAGAGTGCATCAGAGTGCTCTCAGGAGTGATGGAGGTCAGGTCCCAACTCCCTGTGGCATGGCCTTCACATGAAGTAAGCAACGCCAACCACTCCTGCTGCTGTGTCCTTTCCTCGGGGTCTCCCTGGGGCCCACCTGCCACACTCCCTGCCCTGGTCACTGACCACTTCAGCTGCCTCCGTGTGGTGCTGTCTCTCAGGGTCACCACATAGGATGGGTAGAAGCAGAGGAGTAACTACAAATCCTGGCAGTGTGGACCTAAACTGTGTCTCCCAGGGGTACAAACCCCTCGGGGCTCCTAGGCAGACTTGGGTCATGCTGAAGCAGCACTTTACCAACAGACCACCGAATGGCTTCTCACATCAATGGTAGGCACCTCTGCCCTTCCTCCTCCTGAGTGGGGATAGGACTTAGCATGGACAACAGGACAGTGCAGGGCCTGCCACTGCTCTCAGTGGCCACTGACCTGGCAGGCAGCCAGCCACACCTACCCTGTCCAGTGCCATAGGTGGAGAAAGGAACATAAGAGTGCCTCCTTCCAGTGTGGGCAGCTGGTGTCACAGATGCTAATATTACGCTGTGTTGTATAATTTGGGCAAAACGCATTTGTTGTCAGAAGGGTGGCAGAGCCAGGTGCAGTGGTACACACCCAATACTCATGAGGCTGGGGTAGGAGAACCACAAGGTCAAGATTAGCCTGGAAAACTGAGGGAGATGCAGTCTCAAAAATGCAAGTGCTGGGGCTGGTTCAGTGGTAGAGCACTTGCCTGGCACTGGAGACCCTGGGGTGGGTACCAGTGCTGGAAAACAAAGTGCTGGAAAGCAGCGACCAAACTATATAGCTTCTGTATGATGTGACTGGTTAATGTGGAAACAGAACGTGGGTTTGGCTGACGCCAAGGGCACTCAGGAGGCTGTGGTTCTAACAGAAAGCATTGAAGTTCATGCTAGGAACAGTAAAAAAAATTTTTTTTTTGGTGCTGGGGATGGAACTCACAACCTCGAGTTTGCCAACCAGGCACTTATGCCACTGAGCTAAATCCCTGGCCAACAGTAAAATTTGTAAATGTAATTTTCTTCTTAAAAACAGTTTTTGTTTAGAGAACAGTGTTTTTGGTTCTGTTCATTTCTGTAGCAATGATAAAGCAATCGCGTCTCCTCAGTCTGTCCCCTGGTCAGTGAAGAGCCAGGGTCAGGGAATGGGCCAAGGCTGTGGAACAGAGGCTGAGAGCTGAGCGGCCAGACTTTCATTCTCACCCCGACAGCGGAAAGTGAAATCTCTTGCTGTCATTTATAGAGGACCCTTTACAAACTCAAACACGTGAGAGACAGCACAGAAGCACGTGAGGATGACACAAAGCCTGACTTGGGCAGAATCAACCACAGATGTTATGTGCATGGGAAACAGCACGCTGGAGCTGCTACGGATGCAAGGAGAGCGCTAGCTTGCCGGGTTCCAGCCCCTGCCACAGACACCCTCCAGACTTGGGCATCTCTGGTGCGCCTGTGGCTTAGCTGGGCACAGAGCCCCAAGGCGAGTCATTCCTGCCGTGCACGGCCTCCATGCAATGCAAGGCTCTGACCAGGGGCTTTGCACATGCCAATGCCAGACACACACTCTGCCATGAAGCCACCCCCAAACCCACATGCCTGTGCAGCATGAGCCTGGGACCCTGCACTTGTGGGCAGGCTCAGTGACAGCCAGGACTCCCCAGCACACTGCACCAGGCAGGCCCAAAGCAGGGTTCTGACAGCACCATGGGTCCCTGGAGAATGCTGGCGGCATCTCTCCTGTGTGCAGGTCTCCAAAACACATTTGGAGCACGGAGCACAGCGCACAGGAGAGCACCCTGGTCTCCCTCCAGTCACTCTCAGTAGTGCCCTCCATGAGGAGAGCTATGCACCCACTTTATGGTGTTCCGATGTTGTACCCAGGCCCCACGGCAGCCACCATCCCAAGGAGCTGCTAGGTCTCCTGCAGGGACTGCATTTCCCACCGCTTAGAAGCACGAGTATTTCCAGAGAACATCAAAGCCAAGCAGAGCCCAAGCGCCAGGCAGGCACCTGCTTGCATGGTGCACAGGACTACTCCTGGAAAGGCCACAATGACACCGCCTGGATGGCACCGCTTACCGTTGTTCACCTGGCTGTGCATGGCAGTGGGGACTGGTACCACGTGAGTCCCATTCTGTGTGACGGTTTTGATTGGAAGCTGGTGTTGGCCAAGGGATGCCTGCTGTACTATGGTGACCGTCTGGACAGGGGTGGCCTGTGACGTCTGGATCACCCGGCTGGCAGTGCCCAGCGTGGCGTGGCTAATCGCAGGAACAGGTTCTACTTTCACTGAAATGAAAAAGACATGGCACCAACTAGTAGTTTGTGAAAGATAATAAAAATCTCACCAATTTAAACTTTAAAAATTATGGCATGCTGGCACACTCTTGTAATCCTAGCACTTGGGAGGCTGAGGCAAGAGGACTGCTTTGAAGTTGAGGCCAGCCTGGCTACAAAATTCAAGGTTAGCCTCAACTGCACAGTGAAACCTAGCCTCAAAAAGACAAAGTATAAAATTAGATGGCTCTACGCATGCTATAAAATGTCTTTAAAAGCCAGTCACATAACAGGGTCAGACAGAAGCATGCTTTGGCCTTCCTTCTACCAGGCTGCCAGGTACCAGCTCTGTGCTGCTCTGTCCCCACCCAATCCTGTCCTCCCATGCTCACCTTTGACCTCTCTGTGGTCTCCATTCTCATGTGGCTCTGCCTTAGGAGGGGCCAGCACTGCCGCCTGAGTGACCACAGCTTGCCCAGCAACTGTGTATGTGTTCACTGGGGCCAGTCCAGCCACACTGGTGACGGACACAGCTGGTATCTGGTGGACGACGTGGACCGTCTGCACGACAGGTGGCTGGGAAGTGGTGGTGGTCACAGGGGTAGCAACAGTGTAGGTGACGGGCTTCATGGCCGGGGGTAGCTGCCGCTGCACAGTGATTAAGACGGGCTGACTAGACAAAGGCGACCCTGCAGGGGAAGAAGGGAGCAGGGCTGGCCTCACGTGTCCTCTACAGGAACGAATTCTACACACTGAGCACTAGTTGACACGTTTTGTTCTGATTTAAGACACGGGATGTGGCCGTTTCACCTTTTAAGTTGCTAACAATGAGAAATCTGCGGTATCTCAATGGGGGTATCTAAGAAGACACTTCTTCCATGGTTCTTCATGAAAACAACCCTGCACGGGCCGGGGATTTAGCTCAGTGGCTTAAGCGCCTGCCTGGCAAGCACGAGGTGGTGAGTTCGATCCCCAGTACCAAAAAAAATTAAAATAAAACAACCCTGCTCCATGGAGAGGAAGCCAACTCGAGACAGCTGGCCGTAGCTGGCTCCCACATCTTCACATGGGGGACGAGAGAAGCAGAGAGCTCCTGGCTGACTCCAGGTACTTGGACTGAAGGAGCACAGCAGAGGGCAGAAAGTGCAGTGGGGAGCTACAAGGCGTGCCCGGGGCCCGCACGGCAGGGATCCCGACCATAGGTCAGCCTTAGTTTGGGCACATTTTCCCACTACACATTTTTTCTTTCTCCAAGAAACATATTTTTGTCTAATTATGACTTATATCATTCAATGGAGGCACTCTGCTTCCAATGAGGGTCTCATTTGTGTAATCTGTGGATTTTCTGGGAGGGTGGAGTCATTTACATAACTTTTTGAGTGATGAAGCAACTAACTGAGAAGCAGATGAATTCTACATTATTTTGGGCATCTATACCCAGGGTCATCTAAAAACCTTCACTGGCTTTGCCAGCCCAGGCACACCTGAGCGCAGGTAGGGCCTCTGGGCTTCCTCCCCGTGTGGCTTACCTGGTGCACTCTGGGCAAAGCGGGCCTCCTGGATGACGGCGAGTTTGGGCTGGGAGGCGCTGGGCTCAGGCTCCAGAGGGGCCGGGGAGCCTTCGCGTGACAGACTCTCAGGGGTCTGGGCACCACTGGAGTGAGCAGAAAGCACTCCTGCATGGTTGGGTGAGGCGGGGGCACTCCTGTGTCACCAAGAGAACAGAGTGATATTTGCCAGTGGCACTTGGAGAGGGCTTGCTGCCACAGCATGCTTATTGTGCAAAGGGGTGGCCTGCTGCTTCAGGACACCCCTTGCTCACACCTGTGGCTGTGTGCACTTACCCTGCCCATGCCTGTCACTGTCAGAGGCTGCGCAGCCTGGGGCAGGGCTCATGACTCATCTGAGCAGGTCCTGCACAGGCCCGCCGATGGAGGGGTGGGGAGTGGGCAAGCTTGCAAGGGCTTAAGGCTTATACTTTCCTCTTTTTATTGGTTAAAAACAAAGAATTGGTGAAGCTAAAAAGGTGTGATTTAACAATCTTCAGTTTAAGCAGCTAAAAGCCAGCTTTAAAGAACTCTCCCATGCCAAAGGAAAGGAGCCTTTGCACAGGTGCATTACATGGCCAACCAGAGGAAGCAGATCTGATCAATTGGGGGAGCAATAAGCATGGTGACGGCTAGGGCCAGGGAACCTTCCCATCTCAAAGGTCTCGGGCCACTAGGAACAAAGCACAGGGGAAGCACCCAACATTTTCCAAATCCCCATCCCAACAACCTCGTGCACTTGGTGGCTCCTTTGTTTGCAGAAGGAAGCTTCACAGACACAGAAGGAAGGAGAATTTACTGACCAAGTTAAGGGCCTGTGGCTCCTTTTGTCCTTACCTAGAAGAAAGCGGTCCCAGAGGGGTTCTAAAGCAAGGCACGCCCCTAGGCCGTCTTTTCCTAAAAGCCTGCTCTATCAATTTGCTCTCAGAGGCTGGATCTATCCTCCAGAAGGAGCCTTTGCCTGGTTCTTCCTGTGAACGCGGTACTTTGATGAAATAACGATTCAGAGAGAGATTGTGGCGAATTGAATTCTATGAAACAAAAAAATACGTAGAATTCATATAATTCTTTGCTGACAAACAGAACTGCCCTGCAAAGCAGAAACCTCCATGTTGAGCTTTGAGAGCCCTGAGCTCTGAGAGCCCAGCGTGGAGCTCGGAGGCCGCGCTGCAGGTAGGACCTGACCTCCCCCAGCAGTCTCCAGCGCAAAGCACACAGTTCCAAAGGCAGTCATGAGACGAGCCGGGAGCCGGGAGGACGAGGGATCCAACACCCACCTCCCTGCACAGGAAGTGAGGCTTGGGGGCCGCCAGGACCCCATTGCCAGCTCTGCACAGCACTGGCATGAGCCGCTCCTTTCAAGTATGGTGCATTTTGCAGAGAAACAGCATGCAGACTGCTGCACCAGCTCAGTAAGTTAACTGACTGCAGCCTGAAGCATTTGGTAAACCAGCGAACACCAAGAATATTCACTGATACCACCTTCCAAAAACAGATACACTGCTCTGTCTTGACAAAGAATGTCTAAGGAGGTTTTTAAATCCCAACAACTACATAAGACACGTAAGGAAAATCTCTCTCCACTGCTAGCCTATTATTCTTTTTATTCTAAAAACCCAGTTTCAGTTTTGGCAAGGGTCTCAGAAAACCTTCCCACTGTGGCCTGACTCAGGCCATAGCATTAAGGCCAAAACTGGTTAAAAGTTACACACTGAAAAAAAAAAAGTTACAGACTAATATCAACATCTCCTGCTTTTACATTCAAAAGCAAATTTTAAAATTAAAGTCTCAAAGTGGTAACAACTAAAAATGAAATTTGCTGCTACCAAAAAATCATTTCTAAATTCCCTTTACTAGACTTGTTAGCCACAACCTGAAATTCTGAACTGTCGATGGCAGCTAAGAAAACCAGCACATACCAAATGTGACCACCTCTAGGGGCAGGAAGAGAAGGGTTGTCTGTATGCTTCACGCCAATTCTTTAAATACGCATATTCACGGAGCTTCAGAGTGTTTCAATACCCTAAGGCACCTGTACGGGCACTGGCCCACCAAGTGGTCCTGATGACCAATCAATCTTTCCCTCAGCTCCTCCAGAAATAGATGGGGCTCTGCCAGGAAGGTGCCCACAACAGACAGGGACAGGCAGTCTCACCAGCATCATGGGGGGGGGGCAAGCCATGCAACTTCACAGACCATGTTAACGCAGACGTCCCTAACCCCAAACATCTCTCATCTCAGACTCCAAAATCTGGAAACTGTGAGCACCGAGATGACGAGACAAGTGGAATTCCACAGAGGACCTGAGGCAAAGCTGTGGTCACAAGACTGGCATAAGAAGTGTTGCACCACAGGAAACTACCTCCTGGCCGTGTGGACGGGGCATGTGTGGAACGTCAATGGGCTCTGGGGTTAGACTTGGCTCCCTGAGATATTGTTATGCATAAGCAAAGACTCTATAAAGTACAAAAATATTAGAAACACGCCAGACCCATGCACTTTGGAGAAGGCCCAGCCTGCACAGGACAGGACAGTGGCCACACCTATTCCTTGGGAGGCCCAGGCCCCTGCACTGCCATCAACAGTGCTGCCCAGGTACCCCCCAAAGGAGACCGCCCTGGGGACAACCCATGTGGAGTAATTTAATTTGCATGTTATCAGGAGGAAGCAGATGGTTAGCACAAGGGGGAAAAGGCAATGTCATTCCAGGGAACTAGGCTTTCTACAGAGGGAGTAAAGAACAGGACCACAGGCCACAGCGCTGTCCCTCTGCCACATTACCAGTCAGGGAGCTGCTTCTCCTTCAGCAGACGTCCCAGAACCTCCCTGCCTCAGAGCAACAGCTAACAGGTGACCGACCTCTCCAAGCCCACCTTTCAACAAACCTGGGATTTTCTAGCCAGCGAGAGATAATTGATGAGACATTTACTGTGGACCCAAAAAGAAACAGTACCCATTTCCAAAATCATTCAAGCCCTGAATAATTTGGTCCAACCCAGGGTTATGTCATTCTGTTCTAATGTGTATTAAAACTACAAATGCTGACTCCAGTAATCTAGAAATCAGTACAGACTTTCCAGAGAAAAAATTAAGTTGTTACTCTTGATGAAGAGAAAACCTGTAACACTGAGAAACCCTCTTGGCCCAGACTTGCTTGTAGTGAGGTGCTATCCAAGACCCATTCATGAGCCCAGTGGTCGCTGCTCGTTAGGCGCCCACTCTATGTCACAGGCAGACACTGTAAAATCCTAAATCTCAATGCAAGTGACAGTCATGGATGCCACCAAGGGCTAGAGAGGGCCAGGGTCCTTGAAGGGACTGGTGCGAGCACAAGGACCAAGGGCCCTGCCTGGGCTCAGAGCAGTAGAGGGGCAGCCCCGTGTTCTGCAGAGTGGGCACAGCTAGAAGTGCATCTTCTCTTAAAAGGCCTCTGCTCTTGACCGTTTTGTGCTCTTTTGAAAGTAAACAGCATATAACCACATGTGCTAGTGCATGCCCATAATCCCAGCTCCTCAGGAGGCAAGGCAAGATCACAAGTTCAAGTAGCAAGACAGACAGACAGACAGAGAGACAGAGACAGAGGCTGCCAAATGAAAGGCTTTCTGAAATACACCAGGAGGAAGGAGGAAGCCCCAATAAAGCATGTAGAGACTTTGAAGGCATTTGTTTTGGAAAGGGTAGCTTGGAGAGCTAAGCAGAGAAAGAATACCTAAGGGCCTGAGGCTTGTTATTCCAAAGCCAAGCACATGCCTGAGGACAGAAAAAAATGAAAAGTACAAGTCTGTGAACCACGGGACTGAGTACAAGTAGCCTCTCTCCCAGTTCATTTGCCAGAGCCAACAAAAAGTCCTAGAGACAATCTCATTCAAGCAAGAGATGTACAGGATTTGATCTAGACAAAAAAAGAAATTACCTCCTTAAAAACAAATGTTGAGCAACACATGGTGGTGCACATTTGTAATCCTAGCATTCTGGGACGCTGAGGCACAAAGATTATAAATTCAAGCCTGCCCTGGACAACTTAGCAAGACTGGGTCTCAAAATTTGAAAATAAATTTACAAATGGGCTAGGGATACAGCTCATGCATAGATACTGGGATGAAGATAATTATGCATTTTAAAAGACTAAAAATCATTTTTAAAAATCTGTTTTATTTCAAGGAAAAAAGAAGAAAAAAAACCTAAAACTAAATTTTAAAACATGTCAATCAAGGAGCAACAGTGTTACATACATTGCACATTGCCATCCCCAAATCACTCACCCAAGACATCTGTATTCAACTGTCCCAACAACACCAGCACAAATCTTTCTCTTCAGTGAACTCAGAGCAATCAGTAGTGTAACCATCTTATTTAAAAATCATCTCTTTAAAAAGAAAAATAAGCATCACCAACAGTCTGTTAGAGAGGGTGCTCACTCTACGGGGTGGCACTCTGCTGGGTGGGCTGCAGAGCCACGTCTCCTGGCCAGCTGGTTTTGGCACACCCTCGCCGTGGTCCTGCCTGAGAAGCTCGCTCCCTGCAAAGGTGCTTCTTGACTTAGGCCCCAGGAGAACCACGCCAGCATGGGAATGACCTTCCAAACCTCTAGCAAGAAAACTTGGCAGTGCTCAGAACTTCACAATCGACACATGTGAGAAAAACACACGGAAACACCAAACACACAGAAGTCTACTGGGCCTTTTCAGGAACACACATCCCTGGCAAAACCCTGGGGAACTGGTATTGGGACTATGAGAATTCCGCAGATGAGAGGCTGCAGTTACCCTGGGGTCCTCACAGGCCCACAAAGTGACTATGTTCCCTGGGGAGCTCCTGCCCTTGACAGGGAACCAGGCATCCCTTCAAAAACATGCATCTCAATGCTGCCCTTTAGAATCACCCTATTTTTGTTCTGTTGTTTGTTTTACATTTTGCTGTAAACATAAGCTCACTCTTACAGATAAAAGTATGGTGCATATGGCTAGAATTTACCCTACGCTGCCCTGAGACCCTAAAAAGAAGGAAGACACTGGTGTGGAGGCTTAGAGGCGGCAGGCACAGTGAGGTGCAGCAGGCCAGCGCCTTTCACAGAGGACCTGCATCCCATGAAGCGAAGGAGACCATTATGCTTCATCCACCACATATTTACGCAGTCGGGCCTGCAAGGAAAGCTTTTCCCTTTCTCCTCTACCCTCAAGCCTAAGTCACAGGGTCACCACTGGGCAGCACACTGCTGAAAGGGCCATTTACTCATCACAACAGAGCCTCCTGGGTACCTGATGACTTAAAAGTATCACAAGTGTACATTTTCTTTTGCTTTTTTTTTTTTTTTTTTTTTTTTTTTTTTTTTTCCAGACAGGGTCTCACTTTGTGGCCTTGAACTCACTATGGAGCCCAGGCTGGCCTCAAACTTAAGTTGCTCCTCCTGCTTCAGTCTCCCAAGTGCTGGGGTTACAAGTGTGCACCACCATACCTGGCATGTTTTTAATAATCTATATCCCAAACTTACCCTTTCCCAAATTATATCAGTTAGCAAGGTTCTACTATATATTCAGTAGTCACACAGACAGGCAAAAAGAAAAGAATCTATACAATGTAGAGGTTTTAAACTTATTGGTGTAACTTCTGGTTCTCTGTGAGGAGGGGAAGGAAATTAAAGAATTGAGGGCTGGGGATTTAGCTCAGTGGTATAAGCCCTGCCTGGTAAGCGCCAGGTCCTGAGTTCAGTTGGGGGAGGGGCTAAAAGAATTGAGATGAGTTATGTACATGTACCAATTCCCCACAATCAATATAATCATTACATAATGCAAACATGTACTAATAAAAATTTTTTAAAATAAAGTTCAAAAAAATCACTATTAGACTTTCCACATCTTCAAAAATTCCTGGTTCAGGGCCAGGGATTTAGCCCAGTGACATAGGTGCCTGCCTGCTAAGTGCGAGGTCGTGAGTTCGATCCCTGGTACCAGGAGAAAAAAACAAACAAACAAACAAACAAACAAAAATTCCCGGTGCACAAGCTAAACAAGGACAATGCTAGGCACTAGTCTCAGCATGCACCAGGGACTGGCCCTGCTGCAGGGGCGCCTGCAGCCCTCAGCTAGACACGGCCTGGGAGGTGCTCCCTGCAGCCCTGTGGGCAAACACCACAGCCTCGGGGTCTCAGCAGCAGTGCACAGAAGACTGAGGACACCCAGGAGGAGGACAGGCTAGTCCACTGAGGGAGCCTCTGGCACGTGGCTTGTTTGTTTTAAGACAGAAGATGTTAACATAGAGTTGCATTTTCTAGACTAAAAGCTCAGAGTTCAGGTTTTGTTGCGGTGTTGACCCTTTGCCATAAGTAGGTTTCCGGTTCCAGTTTGGCACTTGGTCTCGAAAAGCTTTACCATCCCTGGTTTAGACTTAAATTCTCCTTCATTTCAAACACACAGAACTGTAGTAGCCAAAGAAAAACATCCCAAAGAAGCCATGTTCCCATGACCCATGGAGACGCGTATTTCCACTGTGTAAAAACGCAGCTTGCTTTTTCTCCCCTGCTCCATACTAAGCCCTGAGCACTCACTCTCGGTAAGACAAGTCCCACTCCTCTCACTCTGCCTTTTTAACCTGCATCTCATTAAATGCAGCACCAGCTTAATCTGTTAGTATCAATCAACATCTGGAGGACACGAACAGAAATGTCTAATAAACCGAGATGGGTTTATTACCTGCCAGCCCTTGTCCGCAGTCCTGTAGTACGGGTAGTTTTTAGTGATGTGTGTATAAATTCCATTTAGGGTGAGCTGTTTATCAGGAGCCATTGTGATTGCTTGTACTATTAATTGTGCATAGGAATAAGGTGGCTTTGAATCATCCTGTATTTAAAAAGAAGTACAAAAATAAAAAAGGAAAAAAGAAAAAGTACAGAAGTTAACATTTTTTTAAAGCTAAAATTCAGAGTTCTTATTTTAGATGTTGCTCTAACCTAATGATACTTAGGTTTTTTTATCATAAAATTAATAAAATTTGGAAAACTTGGAGGAAAACAAATGGGAAAGTGATTTTCAAACCTCCCAGAGTAGATTCTTAAGTAAAACAAGTAGAAGTATTCAGTGATATTTGATACTTTACAAGCATTTTATGACTGCAAATCATACTACTCATGTGTAGTCTGTCTATTTTTCCAGATAGACCCAAGAATAACACTGGAACAATATTGTTTGTATTATTGTCACACAACAGGTTTTATAATCTTTAAAAGAAATGAAACTTTACATTATATGCCAAAGTTTCAAATAAATGCTAAAGGGGGGGCATTGAAAAGTACAAAAAAAAGACTTAAAATGACATAAGCAAAGCATACAAAACCAAAAACAATTAAGCAAAGTTGCTTGAACTTAGTGGAGTTCAGTGCAACACATGAGAAGTGACTGCGGACCCTGAAACTCTGACTCCACGGCGACAGCAGCCAGGCATATGAGGGACAGAGGGGGCAGCAGGCCCCAGATCTCCAGGCCCTGAAGTGCAGCAGGAGGCACCAGGAGTGCTTAGGGCATAACTGCTCAAAGCCCCGTCACAGCGGGGATCCACGCAGGTCACATCACACACTGTGAGTGTGAAGGAGGCAGAAGAATCCAATGTGGCATATGTGGCGTCCTGCACAGATGTTAGCAGCTGTGCTCATGGCTCATTCGTGGTCTGTGGTACATCACTGTGACAACCCAAAATCCCACATAAAGGAGCACAGTGGCACACCCTTGCAATCCCAGCTACCTGCAAGGCTGAAGCAAGAGAATCACAAGTGCAAGGCCAAGCTGAGTACCTGAGTGAGACTCCATTTCATAAAAGGGTGGGAGTGGTGGGGGCACACACTTGCCAAGCATGCAGGATGTCTTGGGTTCAAACCCCAACATCTTGAGAAACAGAAACACAACCCAGACACAGCAGCATAAACTGCCAGCCAGTCCTCGTGTGAACTTCTGGGAACACACACATACCAGCACAATAATGTGAATGAAAAGGATAATAACGACTCGCAATGAAAAACAGTCGAGATGGTATTTATATGAAGTTTTAAAACAAATGACCAGAGACTGCATTCAGGGATAAATGCAAACGGACTAAAGAGAACAGGTAGAAACAGGGCTCCCGGGAATCGGCTGAGGCCAGAGCGTGGGGTCCTGGAAGACAGCGGCAGGCACTGGCCACTTGCCGGCGTCCACCAAATAGAAAAACTTAGCTGCTGAGATCCCGACGACCAGAAAACCCACGTCCCTAGCCCAGTGCCCAACACCAGGCATGATGAAGACCTGCAGCTGGGAAGTGGCCAAGCGGGAGGTCTCGTCGCCGTGCCTATGCTGCTGCTGTGCTTCTACGCATTTCTAAAACTGCCAGCACAGAAAGGCTCACAGTACACCAAACGCTGGCTAAGCACACACTATAAAGTGAGCATGGGCGATGCAAAGGATATTGTGGGCACAGCACACAAGGGGCACCCACTACTGGTGGCCAGGGCCTCCCAGGGTGGAGTACACCCCACTTTGCAAAAGTAATTGAGTGTTATAGTTTTTCTTAGCACTACACTTTCCATCAGAAAACATTGCACACAGACTCCTCCTGGGCCACTATATCTCAATCATGGTTCCTTCTGGGGCATTTAGGTCGCTTTTAAATTTGTTTTATATATTTGTTTTATTTGTTTGAGGTTGTTTTAAATTTGTTTTCCAGTTCCTTCAAAGTCCTGCAAGAGAAATCACTTACTAGGTCAGAGAATAAAAACATGTAGAATTATACTGTCATTGTAAGCAACTGCTGTCCAAAGTAAAGGAGTAGCTGTGCCTCCCCAAGGGTGTGCGAACATATGTGACCTCTCAAGTGGCACAGCAGGGCAGACAAGTGCACCCCACACCCAGGGCAGCCACCTCCACCACAGCCACTCAGAGAGATCCTGAGTGACCCCAGGATGACTCCCCAGAGACAGCCCCAAACCTATGCAGCCATGCAACACACAGGGGACAGTGTGAGGGTCAGGTGGTGAACAGTCCCTGGGGCCTGCTCTAGGACCAGAACCTTTACCTTTGGGCTGTCTCCACCTGAAGCTTCCTTTTCATTTTCTGGCTGTGAGTTGTCAGTCATTAAACTGAGGTCAGATGGTATCACACGGCCCATTTTGTACCCTGAAGACCCCGCGCCCCGGGGGCTGGATGGGCAGGAGTTTGCAGCACTGTGAAAGACAAAAGGTTGTGCCTATAACCCACTGTGCAGTGCACACCATATATGCTTCAGCAACTGGCTTTGAGTCAGAGAAAACAAACAAGAAACAAGCCAGGCCAGGTGCACATGCCTGTAATCCCAGCACTCAGGAAGCTGAGGCAGGAGGATCACTGTGAGCTCGAGGCCAGCCTGGGCTACAAAGTGAGTTCAAGAGCAGCCTGAACTACATAGCAAGACCCTGTCTCAAAAGCACAAAAACAAAACAAATAGGAAAATGTTGTAAAGTAAGAGAACATCAGTATTTCCTATGGGAAAATAGGACTGACATGGAACACAACCTCTCCAAATAGCGGCCCCATTCCAGGAAACTAGAATTCCTATGGTTCCAGAACTTACCAAGAATCCAAATGACATGCAGCAGGTTCAGGGACAGAGGGAGGATGGCCTGCTCACCCCTCTCCACTGCAGAGCTGGGACACAAGAGGGCAGGGCCACACAGGTCGTGCTCCAGGAGGCCACAGCTGAGGCTTCAAGGTGCACCCAGAGAGCAGAAGGGCACCTTCTCCTTGTGATCAGGCCTCACCTCAGGCCTGACCACAGATGTGTCCACTGCGACACACACAGTACGACTCAATACAGCAATTTAAAAAATGAGCCACTGAAATGCAGTATCAAGATAAGATTCTTTAGAAAGCCAGTAAGTAACATAGGCATTAGGGAGAAAAAAAGACAAATACTATGTTAAGTGTAGCATCCTAAGACTGCAATCCCAACTACGAGGGAGGCTTAGGCAGCAGGATCACAAGTTCAAGCCCAGTCTGGGCAATTTACTGAGACTGTCTCAATTTAAAATTTAAGAGGGGGCCAGGGATTTAGCTCAGTGGCATACGTGCCTGCCTGCCAAATGCAAGGCTGTGAGTTCGATCCCCAGTACCAAAAATAAGTAAATAAAATAAAATAAAATTTAAAAAAAGCCAAGCCTAGTGGCACATACCTATAATCCCAGCACTCAAAAGACTGAAACTGGAGGATCGTTAAGAGGTCAAGCAAGGACAGTCTGGGCTACATAGTGAGTTTAAGACCTGCCTGAATTACAGAGCAAAACACTGTCTCAAAAAAAGAAAAAAGAAAAGTTCAAAATTTAAAAAGAACTCAGGGTATAGCTCAGCAGCATCAGGCCTCAATTTCCAGAACTAGGGAGAAACAATTATTTTGACTTTTTAGGGTCCCTTGAGATTCCATATAAATTTCAATGATGAGTTTTTCTGTTTTGGCAAAAATCTTCACTGGCACTTTGACGGAAATTACACTGAATCTGTAGAGTGCTTTGAGTAGTGCTGACATCCTAACACTGTGCTAAGTCTTCCATCTTTTAATCTGTGAACACAAGATGTGCTTCTACTTGTTTATGCTCTTAATTTCCAGGGGGCTGATTCCTGATGCTGGTTTTTAAAAGAACACGTCAACTTCGTGGTCTAACCCACATCGGCCACCAAAGCCTGAACCCTTCCTCCTCAGTGGGCCACACAGACATGCAGCACTGGGCAGACAAGGGGCACCCTCCCGCCTGCCAGCTGTTGGCTGTATGAAGCCTGGATGGCGGCACAGACTGCAGACAGGAAGCGGGCCCATGCTCCCCAAGTCCAGCCTGCACACTGCCAACAGGATGCCTGGGCCACCCCTACAAACCTGAGCTCACATCCTGTAGCAAGCGGGCCCGACCTGTGCTCAAGCCACCAGGGTGCAGGCTGGCAGAGCCCTCCTGTCCTCTGCAGCGCCAGGCCCGTTACCCCCGCACCAGGCCTTGTGACTGTGCCTGATGCGGTCACCCTCTGTTTCTCAATGACAGGCTCTTTCTTGAGTAGAAGTGACATGACCTGGTCACTTTGGTGTATCCAAACCAAAGTACACATTTTCAGAATTTATATGTAACTGTACCAATCTCAGACTTAGGCCAATCTTACAAATCACGAATTTATACTCCACTAAAATGAAGCCTAAGTAAAAACCAGGAACAAGTCAGGTACGATAGTGCACACATGTGATCTCAGCTATTCAGGGGGCCAAGGCAGGAGTCAAGGCCAGCCTGGGCAACTTAGCAAGACCCTGACTCAAAATTTTAAAACCAGGGCCAGAGCTGTAGCTCAGAGGTACAGCACTTGGCTAGCATGCAGGCAGCCCCAAGTTCCACCCACAGTCCTGCGATAAAAAACCAAAGGAACACATGGGAACTGTATTTCATGATGCAGAAATTGACAGCAGTCTCCCAAAATTCAAGAGGTACCGCAAGCATCTGCAACACCTCCCTCTCCAAGAACGCTGCCGCAGAGTCTGTGCTGTCCCAGGGTGCACGTACCTGATGGTGCCTGTGGGGGACGGGAGTGGGCTGAGGAGGTGGGCCATGGTGTCTGGAATGTTGATGGTCAGCGGGGAGATGTGCGGCTGCACGGGCTTCACGGGGGACTCAGGCGCCTCCAGCTTCTCCCTCTTCTCAGTGGACAGGGCTGTGAATGTTATCTTGATGTTTGTGCTCGGAAACCTGAACGTGCACCTGGAGAAGCAAACCACACAGTCAGCGCCTATCTGCATCCCGTCAGAGTCCGAGCATCCCATGGGCAATGACGGGAGGCTGTGCCACCTGCACTGCCAGCTCATCCACCAGGGTTACAAAGCGCTCATGGGCAAAGCCACAGGAAGGAGTCTTATGATTAGGAAAATACTAAAGTGCCACAGAATCTCAATGACTCCTTTTAAAATAAATGCATAGATATGGCAGCACATGCCTATAATCCCAGCACCTCGGAGGCTGAGCCAAGAGGACTGCTGGGAGTTTGAGGCCATCCTGGATTACAAAGTGAGTTGAAGGCCAGCCTGAACTACATAGTAAAACCCTGTCTCAAAAAGACAAAAATAAATAAATTTTAGGTCTTACAGTACATTTAAAATACCACTTGGGGGCCGGGAGTTTTGCTCAGCAGCACAAGCACCTTCCTGGTAAGTGTGAAATTGAGTTTGATCCCTACTAGCAAAGAAAACAACAAAAAAACACACCACTTGGAACAGAGGAGGCAGCTCAGACATGGGGTGTTTACTTAGCATGTGTGAGCCTAGGAAAAAATAAATGAATAAAATAAAAATAAGATAAAAACTTGAATAGTGCCAGGGGTTTAGCTCAGCGGTATAAAGTGCAAACATGAGGTCGTGAGTTCAATCCCCGCTACAAAAAAAAAACCTTAAATAGTACTTGGTGTGCATTACTCCTTTCAAAGTATATGAATATATCTGGGTTACTAAGTCACAGAAAACTTTGTGTTACTTTTTTTTTCCCCATGAAGAAAACTCATTCCGCTTTTTCCTCGAGGAAACAGCAAAGGGTGGATGACACAGGTGCAGCGGGAGGGCCCGGAGGCCCAGGGCGCCCAGGCATGGGAAGCCAAGGCCGCTTCCGCAGAGGCTTTGGAAGAGGCCTTCAAGGCGTGGCAGGGGTCGGGGCCAAGGAGTCAGAGCTCTCGGTAGTAAGGCCGAGGACAAGGATTCCTGTCACCAAGCTGGGCCCACTGATCAAGGACACAAAGATCAAGTCCCTGGAAGAAATTTATCTCTTCTCCTTACCCATCAAGAAGTCTGAGATTATTGACTTTTTCCTGGGCACATCCCTCAAGGATGAAGTCCTGAAGATCATGCCTGTGCGGAAGCAAACACATGCTGGCCAGTGGACCAAGTTCAAGGCATTTGTCGCCATTGGGGACTACAACAGTCACATTGGTCTGGGTGTAAAGTGTTCTAAGGAAGCAGCCACTGCCATTTACGGGACCATCATCCTGGCCAAGCTCTCCACTGTTCCTGTGTGGAGAGGCTACTGGGGGAACAAGACTGGCAAGCCCCACACAGTCCCTTGCAAGGTGACAGGCCGCTCTGTGGTTCAGTGTTAGTGCATCTGATCCCTGCCCTCAGAGGCACTGGCACTGTCTCAGCCACTGTGCCTAAGAAGCTGCTGCTGATGGCTGGTACTGATGACTGCTACACCTCTGCCAGGGACTGTACTGCTACTTTGGGCAACTTTGCTAAGGCCACCTTTGATGCCATCTCCAAGACCTACAGCTACCTGACTCATGACTTCTGGAAAGAGACTGTGTTCACATAGTCTCCCTACCAGGAATTCACCAACCATCTTGTGAAAACCTGCACTAGAGTCTCTGTCCAAAGGACTCGAGCTCCAGCAGTAGCTACAACATAAGGGTTTTTACACAAGAAAAATAAAAATGAATGAAATCTATCAAAAAAAAAAAAAAGAAAACTCATTCCTTTTTTAAGGAACAATAACAATAAATCACCCCATCACCCAAACACAGTGGTGCATGCGTATATCTCAATACTTGGGAGGCTGAGGCAAAAAAAAAAAAAAAAAAAAAAGTACAAATTCAAGGACAGCCTGAACTACAGAGCAAGATCC
>PVJX010013762.1:0-46608 GCA_004027295.1 Dolichotis patagonum
AGAGAGTGAGTTTGCTTTGTAACAGTGGTCTCCAGAGAACTCCCAGAAATTGCCTCCTGAGGTCACATCCCCAAGAGCTGCCCCTCTCTCTCCCTGGCCTCAATTCTCAAAGATTCTGCCATGGTTTCCCAAACCTGGAATCCCAGCACTTTGGGAGACTGAGGCAGGGCCATGGCAAAGTTGAGCCCAGCCTAGGTAACTTAGAGACTTAACAAAAGCTGGACATGCAGCTCAGTGTGAAGGGTGTGGATTCAGTTTCCAGTAGTAAAACATACACACACACACACACACACACACACACACACACACACACACACAGTTTCCACCTAGTCCTATCACCACCATTCTGTGGACCAATCTTTCAATCACATGAATCTTGGGTGGCCCCACTTAAGCCGTATCTAAACCATAGCAGGAGGTAATCAGGTTTGGATAGGTGAGGAGGTAAGGTCCTTATGAGATGAGTGTCTTTATAAAAAAAGAGGACGCGACCAGACTTTCTCCTTCTTTGCCATTTGAACACGTGGCCAGCAGATGGCGCTCTGCAAGCTACAATGAAGGCTCTCCCCAGCCTTGGACTTCCCGCTTCCAGAAGGCTGAGAATTCAATGTTTGTTACTTTAGCAGCCAGCCTGTGGCATCTTGTGACAGCGGCCTGAACAGAGCAGTGCAGAAGTTAGTAATGAAGAGTGGGTGCTGCTGTCACAAACACCTGAAAGTGTGGAAGTGGCTTTGGAATTGGGTATTGGATAGAGGCTGGAAGAGTTTTGAGGTGTACGCTAGAAACAGGCTGAGAGGGCCATGAATCTTGGCTGTTGGAAGAGATTGGAGAAGGGCTCAGAAGTGAGCTGGAGAGCAAACTTCTAGTTTCCTAGCAAATACACAAATAATGATGAAGAGAATGCTGGTAGAAATACGGACGGGGACGGCAGTTCTTGTGAGGTCTCAGATGGACGAATGGAACGGTTATTGGAAACTGAGGAAGGCAGTTCTTCTAATTAAGTGCCTTTATAAAGGCAAAACATCTTGGCCGAACTATGGTCATGGTCTGTGTGTTGTGAGGGGCAGAGCCTGCCAGCCATGAAATGTGACACTTAGCTTAGTGGCTGGGCTCTGCCTAAGTGCTCACAGTAAAATATGACAAGAGAAATGAATTGAAGAAAAGATTATTAAATAAAAGGAAACCAGAAGTTAAGCCAGAAAATTATGCCTAGCTGCTTCGTCCCTGTAATCCTAGCTCCCTGGGAAGCTGAGGCAGGAGGATTGAAAGCTCTGGCCTAGCCTGGGCAAGTTAGAGACTTATCAAGATGCTGTCGCAGAATTCTCAGACCTTTATTGCAAAAAGCAGAGAATCTGTGTCCAGAAGAGAATGCCACAGGTATGGCTGAACAGTCACTTGATCTGGAGATTAATGTGGGTACGAACTGGGCACCTTGTTATCCCAGCGGAAATGGCCAGTTTGAGCCAGGAGATGGGGAGCGGGTGAAGGGAGGAGGCTGCTGGATTTCTTAGACCCTCAGGACAGGCAGGGGGCTCTCTGGCTGAGGGAGCCGTGATCCCAGAGATTCCTCAGAGGCCCTTGGGATCTCCTCCTCCGGGGTTTTAAGGTGTGTCCACGGCAGGTCCATCACCTCCCTGTCTTCTGGCTGGGTGGCATAGCCACAGCCTTGGTGCTGCTGTTTCTCCCTGGTGAGAAGTGACAGTCGTGTTGAGGAACTGCATGTGACAAGGGTCTGCTGATGGCCTATAGGAGCTGAGGGCAAAATGCCGACCTCCCTGGGTCCCTGCCAGTGACCGGAAGTGGACCCTCCCTGGCTGAGCCTCGCTCAGGTGAGGCTTGGCCGCCATTTGGATTGAGATGCTAATCAGAAGATCTGACCCTCAGACACCGAGATCCTGACTGTGGGTTTGTGTGACTACACTTGCAGTACTACTGTGGAGCAGCAGTAAATGACACTGGACGCCAGGTCGCCTTTTCCTTTCATCTCTGCCCCAGTGCCCTCCGCGGACGTGGATCTATCATATTGTGAAGTGAGCTGGGGAACTTCCCCACCGAATCCGTATCAGCTCAGGTCTCCAGGCAGCTTTGCCAGACCTGGACAATTTTGTGCTCTCTATGCAGAAGAAATTCAAGAGTTAGGTAAAAAGAAAAAATCATAGCGGAATTGAGCATAGGCGGTTCACTGAAACAAGCTCCAGCGCTGGGCATGGTTATAAATCAGACTGTGATTATTTACTTAGATAAAGGAAGAGGTCATTGCAGAACAAGCAGGAGGCAAATTCCCCAGCCCTCGTGGATCGCTTCCTGCCTAGGATGTTCTGGGCTCCTGACAGCGAATGGCACCGCTGTCCTGTGCCTCCCACAGGCCCAATTCAAGCACCAGCGACACCCTGAAACCCTCTGTGGCAACTCTGGGTTTCAAGCCTCAGAAATTCCTCAGATTCACTTAAACAGCGAAGGAATGTTAGTTACTGGCCTGGTCAATGCTGAATTGGCTCTCAATAAACTGTGCTTCAGTTGAGGGGGATCCAAAGGTACCCAAAATGATCAGCCCGCTGGCTCAAGTTTCCTTTAATTTAAGATGCTTATTTCCCTCTGGCTTTCCTCACAATAACAAAAATGAGTTTATTTCATACTTTCCAGAGAAAGAGAAGATGCCCTCGTCGTCCTGCTCCAAGCAAAGCCCTGAGACTCGCCCTGATGGGCCTACACCGGCTCCTCTGGGCTGATCATTTTGCCTAGGAGATTTGAAAGCTCCAGTTGACATAGAAAATCCCCTGGGCTGTTCCCCAGTTTAGAATCAGCTGTCTTGGACCCTCAGGAATCCCCGAGCAGATATTAGTGTTCGTTCAACCTTTACTAACTCCCTAATTACAGTGCAAGTCTTTAAAAAGCAAGGTCTACAACCTACTCCTTGACTGTTCAACCCCCAAAGCCAGAACCAGTGGTGCAGGTGAGCTGAACGCCGTCTTGGTGGTCAGCCTCGCAGATTCCCTCCAGTTGTTCCCAGTGGTCCTTGAAAACTTTTACTATGAACTTGAATCTGATGGAACTCAGATATCACCTTTGAGCTCTGGGATGGTTTATTTAGGTGTCTGCTTGTCTTGATTGGGTGAAACGCTGTTTCTGGGTGTGTCTGTGAGGGGTGTTTTGAGGGACACTAGTGTGGCAGCTGGCAGACCCAGTGGGGTGTGGGAGGTGCCGGCGCATTGGCTGGGCGCCTGGGTGGAAGAGAATGGCGGAAGGAAGGTGAATTCCAGTCCTTTCTCTCTGTCATTCTCTCCTGGAGCAGGATGCCTTTCTCCTCCTGCCAGTGACCTCTTGGACGCTGGGTCCTTCAGAGGATGTTGGAACTTAGAGCAGTGGCCCCGGGCTTTGGGCCTCTGGCTGGGGACTGAGTTACACTGCTGGCTTCCCTGTTCTTGGCCCTCCCAGCTGGGGCTGAGCTGTGCTAGTGGTGTTTCTGGTTCTCCAGCTTGTAGACAGCCTGTATGGGTCTTCTTGGCCTCCATAGTTCCTGAATAAGTTCCCATAATATGTTGCCTCTAAGTGTATCATCTGTACCTACACCTATATCTACTAGTGCTGCAAGCTGGAGAATTCTAATACAGTCTAATTCTAATCAAACTTAGAACATGTTAGGAGACAACTGAAATCTCATTTTTGGTATCTTTCTGAACAACAAACTCCATTAATGTTCCTTTTTAAAAATAAATATGAGACCGTATGTGATACTAGGTAAACTCAGAGTGCAGAAGAGACATACCTGAGTTCAAATTCTCTTTTTGTTTTTGAGACAGGGTCTCACTATAGTTCAGGCTGGCCTTGAACTCAGTATCTAGCTCAAACTGATCTCAAACTTGCATCAATCCTTCTGGCTCAGCCTCCCAACTAACTAAGATTACAGGAGTATGTCATAGAGTGGCATATTACCTGCCTGGCCATATGTATCTATTGATCCAATCACAAACTTATAATAACTTACCATAAACATTTATTGGCATATGTATGAAATGGTATATATTCAAACTTATACATTACAGCATTATTTTTAATTACAAAAATCAGCAAGAATCCAGCTGTCCACCAGCATTTGTCCATCAATATAGAACTGATAAAGTAAATGATAGTTTCTTAACACAGTGGAATGCTAAGCTGTAATGTATTGGACTGTAAAAGTAGAGGAAGGTCTCTAGTTACCATTATGGGAAGACTGACAAATCTTTGGTTAAATGAAATGGTAAGCCAGGTGTGGTGGGGCACACCTGTAATCCCAGCATTTAGGAGGCTGAGGCAGGAGGATCACTACGAGTTCAAAGCCCAGCCTGGGCTACATAGTGAGACCCTGTTTCAAAAAACAACAAAAAAACCAAAAATCAAGACAACTGAAATGAAATGGCAAATGGAAAAGTGAGAATTAGAAATATATGTTCATATGTGCTTGTATTTGCAAAAAAGGAATGATAAAAGATACCTTAAAATCCAGTAAAGTGGTTATCTTTTTAGGGAGCTGATTGAGGACAGGAAAGAAACAGAAGATGTTTGATTCTGAATCACTATAGATTTTTTTCAAAACCTATACATGTTTTACTTATTCAAAAAAAATTGGAAAATACTGTGAACATCTCCAGGGCTTTTCTCCCTCCCGCCCATCCGGGCAGTGGATGCTGGGATGCTTCCGTTACCTCATTTATCATTTACAGCACTCGTTGTCTCTTGCCGTGGGCCTGGGGGGCGCTTTCTGCAGTGGTAGAGAGCAAGCTAGAAATGCAGAGCTGTTGAGCTTGGCATCTCCATTTGGTCTCTGTCACTTACCAGCTGTGCAATCTAGGTCAAGCCACTTCACCTCTCTGGGCTCTGTGATTAATAAATTAGGTGGCTGGTGGAATGCTTAGCATAGGATGATGGCTGCTGAATACGCCTTCAGCAGTGGTTTCTGCGCGACTCTATACTCCTAGATGTGAGGGGCTTTTTATTATGTTTTATTTTCTTCCACCAAATCCGTCTTGGGAGTGCTCTGTGCAAACTCAGAGGACCATGTGTGAACACAAAATGTGGATGGTGACACATTTGTTTCCTGGGGGATTGCAGCGACTGAGCATTCTTGCTCTCAGCTCATCATTAGAAGAATAAGACCTCACCTAGCCTTGGAACACAGGGCCGAAGTCATCGTCACTTCTGCACGCTGGGCATGACCTGCCTTGGATCCCTGCACAGTCGGGAAGCAATGGGATGGCGACCTGTGAAATCAGGGCACAGAGAGGCAGGGTTCCCCACTGGGGCTCAGCAGGCCGGGGGCCAAGGCTGAGCCTCCGGAGCCTGAAGAGCTTTAACTATATTCCAGATCCTTCTCTGCATTCTGATGCCGGAGCCCAGGGAGTAGCATCACTTCCACACGTAATTACGAGAACCTACCAGGGGCCTGGCTGCGGCCATGCTGTAGAAGAAACAAAGACCAGTGAAATATGACCTTTGGTCAGAGTTAAAATCAAATCTCAGTCTGTCTGTTCTTTGTTTACCATGCAGATTTCAGTATCTGATCCCCCCCTTCCATCTCAGATTTGGCCTCTGATCCTTTTTTAATAGCATCGTTGTGATTTGCCAGCACCGTAATATATTCTGCTCACTGGAGGGAAAAACATTTAAGGCTTTTAACTCAAAGGTATGATGCACAGATATTCTCACAGATATTCTTTCGGGGAAGGGCTTTAGGGCAGGTAGAGTGTGTTTATCTCGATCTGTGCACAGAGAAGTGACATCCAGCAGTCACGTCCCAGAACAGGGAGGAGGTTAGGCAGCCAGTGTGTTTGCATTAATCCGGAGCCCACGCAGTGTGGCAGATGCAGACCGTCAGCTGGACTTCTCTGCTTGAGTCTGTGGCTAGGATTCAGAGCTCCTGACTTTTCATCCTTAATCTGACACTTAGGATTTTTGTTTGTAAACCAAACTTAATGGCACTTTTAATTTTCCCCATTTATCAGCTTGAGATGATGATGAGGGTGACCAGGAGAGGTGGCATAAAAATCATTAAGAATGCTTAAATTAGACAACTCTGACACTACAAATCCCACTGAGGGGTTCGAGATGGTGATACCAGGAGCTTGCTGGACACCAGGGGCGTGGGAGATAACACTGGTTCCTATTCTGTGACAACTGACTTGATTTTTATCTCACAGATGGAAACTGGAGTCAAAGCTGATCAGACCTGTTACATACATCCTGTGTGGTCCCGTGCGAGGCCGGCCGGGGCCAGGTCTTCTTGCCTATTGTTTAGTAACAGATAGTAATGGTGTGTCCAACAATTACGGGTCTGAGCAGTGGGTCCCCTGTCACCTGCCACGTGGTCTGTAGTGTGAGAGGCGGAGGTGTTGGGCTCCCTAGGGGCTCCTCACCCAAGGCCTGGAGCATGGTGCTCTGTGTCCATGACTAGGGCCTCAGAGGTCTTGCTCTGCCACGTGACACTGTGTGAGAGAGAGCAGCAAGGACTTCAAAAAATTCTAAGTGGGCCTGGCATGGTGAGGTGCACCTGTAATGCCAGTACTCTGGGAGGCTGAGACAGGAAGCAAGTTTGAGCCCAGCCTTGATAATTTGGTGAGATACTGTTTCAAAAAGTGAAAAAAGGCTGGAGCTGTAGCTCAGTGTAAAGACCGAAAGTTCAATCCCCAGTGTTGTGGATTAAACACTGGTGGTCAACTTAATCACCAGGAGAACTGAATCAACGTGGTGCTGAGTGTAGATGGCAACTGAGGACAGTTGCCAGCATAAAAAGGAGACCTGGAGAGGAAAAGTAGCATTGTGGGTTCTCCTGTGTTGTTGTTGTTCGGAGCTGTTGGTTTTCCTGGAGGAGCTTGCCATGCTGGCTGCCTTGATATGAACTCGGCTGTTATCATCGGAGGAGCTCGGGACCTTGTTGCTGAGACTGGCTGTGGTACCTTTGGGGGAGCTCTGGTCCTTACTTTGAGCATCACTTCCTGGCTCCCACGGGGAAGATGTGTGCTGTTCAGTCTCCAGGAGAAGCTTGTCACGCTGGCTTCCTGATATGTACTCAGCTGTTCTCATCATTGGAGAAGCTGGGAACCTCATCGTTGCACCAGCTGGCTGTGGTACTTTTTGGGGAGCCCTAGTCCTTACTTTGAGCATTGCTTCCTGACTCCAGTGCAGATCCCTCAGCCTGTTGGCACAGCTCCTTCACCACGCTGGTGCACACTTTCTGGCTTCCACTGCTGACCTTTGGACCTTCCCAGCGCAGATCTGTGAAACAGACTTGCATGAGTCACTGTCATGAGCTCTAGGTCTTCAGCTGGACTCATGTGGATGTTGCTATGGGATCCAGGCCCTTAGCTAGATTTCCTTGGTTCTTTAGTCTGTGGACAGTTTTCTTGCAATTTCTTTGTATTTGACTCTGGGTGACTATCATAAATAATACTATGAATTATGTGTCCTGTGTGTAATTGTTTTTCTTGCAACCCCTGATTACAACACCCAGTATCAGGAAAAAAAAAGTCCGGGTGGAAGAGGCCAGAGGTGCCTTTCTCTCATCCCTGGTCTGCCTGGCCAGCGGCTTGATCCCCATTTTAACAACATTCTGAGCACACTGTATACCTGGTCAGTGCTCAGGCACGTGGGGTAGGGAGCCCTGCAGCTCTGGCCTCAGATGGCCGGCTGTGCTCGGCTGCCCTGTGCTTGAGGAGCTATTAATTTCCAGGCATCTCTTGAATAACACCCTGGCTCACCTCTGTCGCTGACTCACAAAGGGCAAAGCCAGCCATGAGACAGATCCTGGCTCAGGACTTGGGTTGTCCGTGTCATTTCCTGCAATGTTTGTCCTGTCCTCTCCATGTACTTCGCCAGCTAGAACAAAACAGCGCTGCTATGGAAACTGCAAACACTAGGCGATCCTGGTCCTGCACTTGGCAGCCGAGCAGGGAGAGAGATAATGGCTTTTGTTGTTATCTATTGGATGCTGACGCTCAGTTGGTTGTACCCTCAGGCCCTAACTAGGGACACGCTGACACTGCACCAGGAGTGCTCGTGTAAACCTCGCTGGCCTTGTGATGCGGGCCTCAGATAACCAGGCCAGCCGGGTGCCCACTCATTATCCTGATGACAACCCAGGGCTCTTCCTTCCTGGACGCCTTCTGTGGTCTCTGCACTCCCAGGTGTACTCAGAGCACTGAAAATAGTCTGCTGACCTCTGTAACTTGCACGACCCAGCTGATCGGCAAATCCTACCCCCTGCTTTCATTGCTTTTCCTCCAGTACTAATAAATACATTGTCCTGGACACGGTCACGGCTCCTCTGTGTTATGTCAGGCTGGGGCAGGGCATCACCACTCCTCAGCCAGTGCAGCCTGCGACGCTGGGGCCAGGTGGGAGACTGGGCATTTTGCTTCCTGGAATGGATTCAAATCACAGCCCTCTAACAACATATTTAGCACGAAACTCCAAAGGATGATTAAAACCTCTCTGTAGGCTGCAGCGTTTAATAAGAGTCAGTTCACTATATCCAACATTCACAATAGTAATGCCGGGAGAAGAGAAGCCACAGAGATGGAGTAATTGCATGCAAGAGGCTCTTGCCCCTGAGCTGCCAGGTTAAGTCAAACCCAGCCTGGCAGCAAGGAGGTGTGGGCAAACACAGCTGTGTTTAGAATGTGCTGATGTCTTGGTCTATTTTCCCAATATTTGTGCTTTGAGAAAAGCTTTCTGCTTGGAATGTGCTTAGAGCTCACATGTGTGGCAGGAGAAAGTTATTTCACCTCTATTTCTCACATAGCTCGAGACCGACTTCCTCCTAAAGTGATTTTCTCTCCCCTCCTCCCAGTAACACCCATTTTCCCTGGTTTCGAATAGCTTCTTTCCTGAAAAGGATAATCATGGAAAGAAATCTTCTAACCCATTTGCTTGCAAATGGTAAGAAATATTTGATATTCTTAAAGCTCTTGCCACGTAAAGCCGGGCGATTTTCAAATTCTATTTGATCCTTCTAAAAGCTGGGTAGGCTTGTTCTCAGAAAAGCTGTAGTACAGGCACAAAAAACCAGTTCTAATTTCTGACTATTTTTTCACATTTGTAGGTTTTGCTTACAAGAACAGTTGGGAGGGAGGAAGAGAGAGGGAGAGAGAGAGAGAGAGAGAGAGAGAGAGAGAGAGAGAGAGAGAGAGGAGGTAAATTGGTGTGAGGTCACTGATGTTCTTTTCTCGCCTGGGAAGAGGGCAGCACAGGCTTTTCCCAGCCACGCATTGAAGGGCGGCCTTGCATGAGGTGGTTTGGGAGCTGAGGCTGGCCTTGTGTCACTGGGAGCCCTGCAGCGCTCGTGACTGGGTGGGTCTCTTAGTTCTGGCTGGCCCTGGGCGCAGTTTGAGTTTGGTATGGGGAGAATTGGTGACGAGGGGAAGAGGCCACTCTGCCCAGCTGTGGGAGTGTTCCGGCCGTGAGAGGGGAAGCCTCAGAACGAAAGGGCGGGAGTGAAATAAACCGTGCAGGTTTGGGAAAGGGGATGCGGGACGTCATAGAGCACAGCCAGGTTGATCAGACAGCTCAGTTTTGGTTGATTGGGAAACATGTTTATTTTAAGTTCGGAGGAACAGGCTGTCATGGTTTAGGCCTAGAATGTCCCCCTAAGGCCACATGTGTTCAGAGGTGGGGCTTTTGGACAGTGACTGCCGCATGGGGGTGCTGCACTCATCTGTGGGTTCATGCATCTGTGAGTTCAGAGCATAGTGCGCTGGAAGGAGGTGGGGCCTGGCTGGAGATGGGTCACTGCAGTGTGACCTGCAAGGGTATGGCTCCCTCTCAGCTTCTCTCTTCTCTCTCTTCCTCCTGGCTGCCATGACCTGAGTGGCTTCCCTCCGCCCAGCCCTTCCACTATGCTGTTTCTGTGCCTGGGCCTGCCAACCATGGACTGAACCTTCTGAAAACCAGCCCAAATAAGCCTCAAGTTGTAGGGGTTCGGTATTGTATCTGAGCGATGGGAAAATGACCAACATGTAGCCAAATTATAAAATTACGGAAACCCTTTTAGATAGAAACCTACGTTTTAGTCTTCTTTTGAGCAACTGAGAGATCTGACAACAGGGACCCACAGCTTGCACAGTGACCACGAGAGAGTCTGGGTAGAGGCTGCTTCCTGTAGGCAAGGCATGCCTTACCTGGTCTGCCACTGTCTTGTGTAGAGCCTCTGTCTGTCATCGCTAGCATGATCTGGGTGACCACTCTTGACATCTGTGTTTGTGACTCCTGCTTTGAGTATATTAGTTAGCCTTTGGTGGTGGTGGTGGTGGTGGTAGTGGTGTGTGTATAATGTACTTGCTGGAATGTTAGGAGAATACAGTGTGACCACAGTCTGTCCCTTTGAGGGAGAATTGGAAGAGTTCGGATGTCGGTGTTCTCTATGTTGCTGGATTGTTCTGTGGGGCTTGAAGCCACAGAGCCATCACTTACTATTCTGCTCAAGCCTCACTTCCATCTTTGGGTCATGATTTAAGATGGATAATTCAGATTTAGTAAAGAGTACAGGGGGAGGAAGTAGATTTTGGAGGATGGCTGGCACTTGGGAGGAGGGCTCCTCCAAGGGCAGGCGAGGCGTCTTCGGCTGAGGTTGTGTCTGTGTGGAATATCAACTGCTGTGGCAGCACCAGCGTGGCAAGTGTTTACCTGCTGACTATAATGCAAGCTGTCAGATGAAGGGTGGGCAGCAGGGATGTGTGGCCCCCAAGGACGCTGCTGCTGTAGAAGACAGAGGGTGGAGACTCCTGCATGGAGTTCACAGCCAGGCTTGGATGGGGGACCCGTCATTTCCATTACGGCCCATCATCTGGAGACCATGCACCTGAGGCTGAGAAGGGGTCTTCCCATGTGCTCGGGAAGGGAAGGGAAGGGAGGCAGGACCCGGGGAACATGTAGATGTGTCTGCTGCAGAGGGAGAGGAAAGCTGGGGTTTTGACCTGAGGATCAGTGAGTAGGGATGGGATGTGGGATGTGAGGAGCAGTTACAGGCCTAGGTCTTTCCTCCCTGAGATGAGGGGAAGTGTCATCTTTAGCACGTGGCTTTGTGTCTGTTCCAATGCTGTGATTCTCTTGAATTGCCTAAGCTTTTAGGGCAAATTGGATACCCGTCCCTAGGTAGCTTTATGTCTGGAAAGCGCAGTGAAGGGAAAGGCTCTGTCCACATCCTTCTCAGCTGGCCCCTGAGGAGGCCGTGGCATGGTTTCTGGTGAGTCCATACCCAGGAGTTTCAGGGCAACCTAGGTCTGGTTAATCGTCCTGACACCTCGACGAAGTAGGTGGAATTCTCCACATTTTATAGGAGAGGAGACGGAGATCCAGAGAGGTTATTTCACTCAAGGTCATGTCGCTGGTGAGTGGTGGAGACAAGAGTCTTATCCAAGTCTGCTTGGTCCTAAAAGCAGTGCTGCACTTTCCTTATCAGCAAGGAGTCACCCCGTCACATCGGTGTAGGAAGGACACCTGTTTTCTTGAGCAGTTAACACTCTTGAGAGATCTGCAGACCACGCTCAAGGATTTCAGGAGAGTTGGGGTTCTTTTTGGGTTATGTGAGGTATTTTAGAGTCTGGACATCCTTGAGTTCTGAGAAATCATAGACAGGAGCAGTTCCATGTCATTTCTTGAGAGCACAAGTGGCATTCTGGAGACTACAGGCCCTGAAATATACTCTGAGAAAAGAAGAAATGAACACACACATGTACATACACATGTGCACATGCATATCCCCATATATTTATATTTATAGTTATATTTTTGGTAAAAATGATTTTCATCAATTTTCTTGCCCCAGGCTTTCCAGTGCTTTCCTTGCATGTGCTAGTGCTGGTGGAAAAGCAGCAGGACCCAGGCCTGAGTTGAGAGTGAGGCCAGCAGTCAGGACAGGAAGGTATGACACGGGGCAGAGTCACAGAGGATCCTGGAGGAGCTGGAGGACCGGGTCAGAGGTGCGCCCCCTGCACTCAGGTGGTGAACAACAGATCTTCCTCATGGAGCAGGGTGGGTTCTGTGTCTAATGTGCCACAGTCTTGGGTCCCCTGGGATCCGCTTGGTCGCCTCCCTCTGTGTGAGCGATTCTGTTGCAGAATGGCCCAGGTGAAAGGCAGCCGTCCTCAGGATGCGCTCAGAGCCGGCTGGAGACAGATGGGTGGATGCAGAGGCCGAGAGCTGAGGTTTTCCTCCCTTCCTCTTTCCCCATCTTGCTCCCTCCTCCTTGACTTTCTTCTTTCCTGTCGTTTGGGAGTTTGCATCTTTGCAGCAACCAAGCTTCTGCACTCAGCAGCTCAGCACTAAAATTCAGCCTCGTGTCTGAAGTGTGCTGCTTAGAGGAACACACTGGGTCTTAATGGTTTATAAATGAATAAAACACCATGGATGGGTTAAACTGACATCGGAAGTTCATTGAAGCTCATTGAAAGCTCCAGCTTTCAGTTTCCTGCAAGTATGCATGGAAATGACCTCATTTCAGGGTGCGAGTTCAGTGCTACTGCTTTTTAGACGAGAATGCGAGCGGTCCCGCTAGTGAGTCAGGCAGTGTTACCTGTGTCTGCTTTCTGGCTGCAGGCGAGTTGGAAGTCAGAGAACATCCCTGACAGTTAAAGTGGAATCAATAACCATTTCTTCATGGGACCCAAGTGTATCGTTTCATTTCTAGGCATAGGGAGATCCCACGCATTCCAATTAACAACTCTTTTTTTTCCCCTATACAGAGTGTAATAAACTAAACATTGTGTACTTGAAAGAAAGAGAAGAACTCATGAAAGAAATAAATGTCAACTGGCAGAAATCCTGTTGCCCTGTGGTTAATGAGGCCTTTATGCAGCTCAAGGTAGATAAGGCAGCCCCGATATTCAAAGACTTCTAGAGCATTCCTTGAGGAGTGACAAGTCACGGGGAAAATGTCCGGTGCATCTGGAATTGTAGAGCATGCATTATTGACCGTATTCATGGCCAAAAGCAAAACCAACACTTTCGCACTGACGAGGCTTCAACAAGAATCCTGCAGTTAAAATATTGCTCCTCTCAAGATTAAAATTGTGCTCCATAGACTCATTTCTGGTTCCCTTGATTCCAAACCTTGTTTCTCTTCTGCCACTCAAATTTCCAGCGGTGGGTGTGTTATAGAGGGGCAACTGCTATGGTCTAAATGTTGTGTCCCCCTAAAATTAATACGTTGAACCCTCATGTCTGTTGTGATGGTACTGGGAGGTGGATCCTTTAGGAGGAGACTGGATCGTGAAGGTGAAATCCTCATAAATAATGGGATTGGTGCTTTTGGTGAGGAGACCCCAGGGAGCTACCTGTGCTCTTCTATTGCATGGGGACACAGGCAGGAGGCACTGGAGTACAAGCCTGGGAGACATCAAATCTGCCAGCATTGGCCTTGGGCTTCTAGACTGTAAAACAGAGAGAAATAAGTTCATGCTGCTTGTAAGTCACCTAGTTTACGTGCTACTGCAGTTCTAATGGACTGAGACTGTGGCAATCCATTCTGGTTTATCTGGCTCAGTCCCCGTTGATATCTGGTATCTTGGCATCAGGATTAGTAGCATCCTTTCCTCCCTTCTCAGAAGTGTCATGGTGGTGAGGAAAGAGTTTAAAGCACCTCATCTACATCCCTTTTCTCTCCTGATTCCTGGAGTGATGCTTCCAGGAAACAAAGTAAGAGACCTCTTTTAATCTCCTTGCACACATGCTGATAGCTGGATCTCTTGGTAGATTAGTGAGATCATTGGAGAGTGTTCATATGCGGAATGTTAGTTGTAAATCTCTGGTTTAGTTACTGATGCTCACCAAACCTAGATTCTTTAGATTTATGATGCACACTCCCTGAGGAGGCTCATGTTAGCTATACAACTCTCTGGGCAGAAGAGAGTGTGTCTCATAATCTAAACACTCTCCAAAATGTGAGGGGATGTGAAAACCTCACCCAGAGACCTCATGTATTAGTAGTCCAGGATCTAGGGACCCCTACACATTATCACCCTGTCTGGTGTGGGAAGAAATGGCCTGCAGATTTATATTGCCCATTACAGATATCACTTTGCTTTGTCTGGGCTTCTTGATGACTTCTATCCTTACAATTAGCATGGCTTGATTTTGAGGAAGGTCAGTGATTTTTGAGTCTGATTTGACATCTGATCCTTAAGGTAGATCAGATGAACAGTACATTGTAGGGTGTCCAAGCCTTAGGACACATTCACATCATAATGTGGCCTCAAGGCCTGAATCTTCATGTCCTGATGGGTAAGTTTTTCTACTTACCCTGTAAGTATATAGAGTAAGTTTTTCTAGATAGTGGTTAACAACTACCTGGTGCTACCGATGTTCTGTTTTGGTTCTGCATTTGAAATCACTAGACTCTCTGGGTTCTAATTAAGTTCTTGGCTTTTGTTCTGTCAACAGGAATCAGGGAGTGTTTGCAGGGGACCCTGCTTCATAATTGCTGTTTACAGTTGCTCTGGGACCATGCTCTTTAGGACCCAGGTAGAAGTCTGCTTAATTTCACAGACCCACTGCATTACCAAATTTTTAGTCCCTGTCCCCTTTCAATGCTAAATCCCTGCTTTGGCCACAGACACTGAACTTTCGGGGGGCTCAGTTAAAACAAGTACTTGACAGACATTCAACAGGTTTCCATGTTTCGAGACACTTCCCATACCACAAGGCCATAGAGGACACACGGGACCCAAGAAATAGCGCCCTTTCCCCTCTACCCTTGTTGTTCATTATGGCACGTTGAAGAATCTTCCAGGAGACAATAGATGTCAGGATTGATAATAAAATGCCAGCAATATAGAGATATCCCCAACTTGGACGTAAAATCTCTCTCATTATCAAATTTCCTGGGAGAAATTAATATTCCATAGTTAAACCTCTAATTTCACATCCAGATAGTAAAGTCCAAAAGATACAAAGTTACAAATAAGGATGTTTGGTCTTTGACTTGACCATTCTTACTTTAAAGCCCACGGAATCACTGCCTCTGACTTCTGCTCCGCCCCGTCCCCGGGACCCCTGTCCCACCACCGGCTCACAGTAAGTACAGCGAACAGCTCATTGCTGCAGGCTGAGCGCCTCTGCCCCGGCCTGCCCGACGGCCTTGCTGAAGGCCACGCGGACTGAACCTTGCGCCTGGGGTTCATTTGATTTTTTTCTCTCCAAGATTAAACCCTTGGCCTTGTGCTTGCTAAACAGCTCTTACCACTGAGCTGCACCACAGCTGCTCATTCTTTGTAGAAATTTGGATGGTCTTTGCATAAGGCCAGACTACAGGGACATCTGCCTGAAACCACCCTGCTTGCAAGCTTCCCTTGCAGAGGTGGTCCCTTGGCTGGGGACAGAGCCACTGCAATCTGCAAGAGAAGGTTTCCCCATTTGTGCTCTTACCGTGGGCTTCGGTAGCTGGTGTCGTCTCCCACGTCCATTGATTCTAAGGTTCTATCCATGGAGATTCTGATTCAGGCTTAGGGTGGGGCTTGGGAAGTGTAGTTTAACAAACACCCCAGGAGACTCAAATGAACTTTGATCTACTTCATCTGATTGCCATCTCCCTCAAGTATCCCTAGTTTATAGTAGAGCACCTGGCACTTACTAGGTACTCTGAGTATTTGTGTACTGAATACATCACTGTGAATCTGAAAGGTTGAGAAGGGACGTCAGAGAACCTGAGGGAGGATTCACTGTCCAGGTAGCTCCTGTGAACCTGGCCAAGGGTAAGAGATACTTCCCCCTCTGCAAAGTGTTTGGTTTTAGATTTTGATGGGGGCAGGACTGGGGAGGAGAAGAGGGAATGTTATAAAATCAGTTTCTCCTAAAATTACTGGTTCCTCTGATCCAAAGTTATGTCAAGCTATTTGTCGATAAATGTCAGTCTCTACAGTGACTGGTGTCATCAAATAGTCAGAACCTACACTGAATGTAGAATGTAATTTATTTTATCATTTTCTGATGTAAAGTTTTTTATGCAATGCTTTGTCACTCATAATTTTATATAGCTACATCTGATTTTAGCTCCATTTTGACTTGCAAGCATGCTCGGTTAGTTCTGACTGTACTCACAACCTGATATTTAGAAACTTAGGTACAGTACTATGGGCAAAATTCTTATCTTCATGGAAGTTCCTTGCATCTTATTCTGCTCACTCTATTTTTCTCTAAACCTCTCCTCCACATCTCTAAGGTAGCTAAATCTCTGTAGCCAATCTGATTCTCTGAGAAATCACTGAAAATCTTTCAATTAAGGAACATAGCCAACAGCAATCTGTTTAGAATGAATTTCAAACTTTTATCTACCTGTTTCTCAGAAAGCCACAGACTTTGCTTAATATGGCCCATCAATGAGTTTCCAAGCACTGTCTAAATGCAAGCATGCTTTCCTATTTCTAGGAGAGCTGTCAGTAGACTTAATGAAGGCAAAATGTGTGTGTCAAGGAACTGCTATGTCACCGTGGCCTCTGGGGCATGTCGAGGTTAACTGCAGGTAATCCTATAGATGTGACAGCCCATGAACCCCAGCAGACATTCCCTGGGGTCCAGTGAGGTCCCTGCCCTGCAGCTGCAGCTTGCATGCATGAATACGTCAGGTGAGGCTGGCTGGCTCCGCTGTACTGCGTGGCACCATGTAATCAATCACCCTGCTCCCTCCTATACCTGCATCTCTCATTGTGAAGGGAAAAAGCAAACTCAAAGACATTTGTATACTGTGTTCTTCTGAATATATTCTAAATCTTTGGAACTTTTCTTCTTTCACTTGTGAAGCAAAAGCCCAGCTCTAAAAATAACTGGGTGCTGACAGTGTCACCTCATGTCACATTCCTTCTCACCTTAATTCTCCAACAAACAGAGGTATATCTTGTACTTTGGCCAATCATAGGACTTGGGTCTCAGCTACTGTATTTGACTGCTACCTCCACTGGTCTCCTGAAAATCAAGGCAAGCCATAACCCTGGGATGGTTCCCGTCACAGGGTCACAGGGAATGTCCGCTGGGGCTCATGGGCTGTCACAGGCAAGAGGATAACCTGCAGTTAACCTCCACCATGCCCCCTGGCCACAGTGCCACAGTGGTTCTTAGAAGTAAGTGTGCAAGAGAATCACCTGGAGACTTGGGAAGACAGAGCAGGCTGGACCCCCCCGACCCCAGTTTCTGACTTAGTAGGTTTAGATGGGGTCTGGAACTTCGCACTGCTGGTAAGTCCCCAGGTGATCCAGAGACTAGTGTTGGTCCATGCACAACACTTTAAGGAGCATTGCCCTAGACCAGTTTTATTGATTCTGATTAACTTCTGACTGTGATAAATTTAAAATACCATTAGGCAAAGTTAAATAACATCAAGGGGAGATGATGTTTAATTAAATTAGATTAAGTAAATTAAATAAATTAGATCGATTTTAAATGGTACCAGATATATTTAAGTACTGTTGGGTAGACTTAAAATACCATCAGTCAGGGATAATAGTGCACCCATGAAAAGAGTGAGAAAATCAAAGAGTGAGAGAGAATTTTGAGAACTCCTTGCTGCACAAAATTTTCAAAAGTATATAGGAAGAAGTTCAGCTAGTGATCTGTGCACATTGGTGTGTTGATACAAGTACAACAGGACATGGTATTTTTTTTTTTTTTTGAGAGAGGATCTTGCTATCCAGTTCAGTGTGGAGAACCTCTATGGGAGACTTGTGACTGACCTTCATTTGATAATAGTAGCCATCGTATCAGTTTAGTTTCTGTTTCTGCACAATGAAGTTTCTGTTTCTGAGTTAAGCTTTTGTTTCTTCATATCTTGTCTAATTCCTAAAGTCATGCACCTCCCTGTATTAGGTTAAGACTACCCACCGTTGCCTAGTTACTTGCTGACGTCAAGAGGCTTCACCCCCTCATTCTCCGTACCCTATATACACACATTTCCTGCCAATAAACGAGACTTGATCAGAATCCCATCTTGTCTCCATTTCTTGTGTCTCTTGTCCCTATCTCATCCCCACTCCCCCTCTAGGGTCTTCATTGACTTACCCTCGGGTCGGGACAGTTCAGGCTGGTCTTGAATTCACCATGTGGCCAAGATTGGCCTCAAACTCACGGCAAACCTCCTGCCTCAGCCTCTTGAGTGCTGGGATTACAGGCATGCACCACTACCATCAATACCAGTGAACATGGTAACGTTATAGTGGGTAATTCTATCAGGTCAGCTAAACTATGGGTAAAAATAGACCCTCAACCTTGCATGTGTTCAATATGTGGTTAGTGCAGGAGTTAGTCCTATCTCTTTATTATGAAAATATTTATTAGGGTCTATTATGTACAAGGCACTGGATTGACTATTGTTGGAATTGGATGAGACCTTGCAAATCAGTATGAGATTAGTAAGAACTATAACAGAGGCATTGTGTCAGTGCCACAAGAGAAGCACAAGTATATTATTTTGGGTGTTCAAAGGAAGAAAGGATCATTTGAGGATGGGGTTGTAGAAGAGAGAATGAGGAATTGTAAGAGAAGAGGCATCCTTTGATGTGACAGAACTCCTTAAGACAGGGAGTTCTTTGTGTATTTTAGGACACTAGTTGCTCTGGTTTGAATGTCCCCTCCAAAACTCAGGTGTTGGGAGCCCCAGCAATGCACAAGTGTTGGAGGACGGTGCCTAAGGTCACAAGGCTTGGCTTTCCTGAGTGGATTACTAACAAAATGAAAAAGCTTTCAGGAGTAGTTTGCCCCCTTCTGGCTTTCTGCCCCACAAGGAAGAGTGTTTCTCCCACATGGGGGCTGTAGCATTCAAGGAGCCATCTTGGAAGTGGAGACTGGGCCCTGACCAGGCCTCCAATGTGCTTGTGTTTTTAGTTTGGAGTTTCCAGATTCTAGGACTGCGAGAAATAAATTTCTGTTCATTATTATTACCTGTTCTGTGATATTCTGTTTATAGGAGCACAAAATGAACTAAAACACTAGTCTTGTGTCTGGGGTACGTGGTCACTGAGTACGTGTGGGTCTGCGTCATGCAGCATGAGAATGACTTAGGTAGCTGAGGGTGAGGACCTTCAAAAAGAATGGGACATTAACCCACGTCCATCAATAGGTGAATGGATAAACAAAATGTGGAGTACGACTCTGCCATACAGAGAGATAACTTGAGTCATTGTAGGAAAATGGATGCAGCTTGAGACCATACTGTTAAGGGAAATAAATCCAACCTACAAACTTAAGTAGCACATGGTCTGGCTTATATGGGAAACCCAGAGTAAAAATAAAGGCAGAATAAAAGATAGACAATATATGATTTCTTGTTGTACCGGGAATCAAAATCAAGACCTTATACTTCCCAGGAAGGTGCTGTACCGCTGAGCTACATTCCTAGCAAGGATAGATAATAGGGAGTAGGGAGATAGATTATTCTCGAAGTGGAGTGGGGTCAAGAGATGGGGGGACAGCAGAGGGGAGGGGATGATAAAAAGGAACTGGCCTGTGTTATGTACAATACCAACTCCACAAGGAGTGCAAACACTATATATTCCACATAGGTACTAATAAACTAAAAAAAAAAAAAATAGAACAGGCACTTGAAAAGACTGGCATTTTTAGGGACAAGAGAGAAAGTATACAGGAGTACAAAAGGGTCACACATGAAAGGGCTTAAATGCTATTGTGAGGCGTGTATTTTCAGATGGGTTATGGGGACTTGTTAGCGTGCTTGAGCGGGGTAAACATTCAAGTAAGTGAAAAAGCTGTTACACAAGGACACTCAGACTGGGCTGCGGAGGGAGATGTTAGTGGCAGAAACAAACCGTTTCCCAGATGAGAGCAAAGCCGTCCCAGACGGTGTCCTGCCACCCCAGCCAGGTCAGCACGGGGAACCACTCGCCCAGCCTCTCGAATCTTGAACAAGTAAGTGGTCATGTCCAGCCACGGCATGCTGGAATGGTTGCCTGTGGAGCAAAGGCTGTCCTTTCCAGTCTTATCTTCCAGGGATCAGGTTTCAAGGTTGTTTCCCAACCTTGAAACAAAACCAAGGGGGTTTTCCAGTCATGCTTCTGCCATCTGTTGACTTTCTACAGTTAAACCTGGCTTTCTACTTAAGCCTGGCTGGCTTAAATTCATTTCCTGATATTTCCTTTTTTTTTTTTGGTATCGGAGATCGAACTCATGACCTTGTGCTTACCAGGCAAGCGCTTGAGCTGCTGAGCTAAATCCCTGGCCTATTTCTTGTTATTTTCAAAACAGAACAAAACAAGAAGTCTGACTTAAGTTGTCAACTCTGTAGCGGTAGATCTGGGGATAGTTGTTTTGAACTCTTAACCAACTAGATGGACTATCTGGGCTTATCTTGACAAGGACATTGTCAATAAGTGGTCATTGCTGTTACCACCTCAGCAGTTTCCAACTGCAACGAGCGTCCATCCAATTTGGGTTGCTTGAGAAATTCTTAACCTTGGTCCCATTCTCAGCAATGTCTCTCAGTAAGTCTGGGTGTAAGTAAGGATAGTGGTTGTTATTATTATCAGTGAGACGAGGTCTTGCTGGATTGTTCAGGCTGCTCCTAAATTTCTGACCCTCCTTTCCTCAGCCTTCCGAGTAGCTGGGATTATAGGCAGGTACCACCATGCCTTGCTTAGCCCTGGATAGTTAGGATGAAGGTATTTTACCAAGCATATTTTGGAAACACTGGCTTAAATATTAGATACTGATTCTGAAATAATGTATTTGTGTGTCCTCTCTGGTCTTGCTCTCTGGTTTTCCCTTAAGTACGGGTGATTGGTAACATCTCCCTTAAGAGACCAAACTGTGAACAAGAACCAGTGAACAGATGCCAATCTTCTGGACTTGGGCTCCTTAGGTGCCAGATTTCCTCATGCAGGTCCCTCAGTTCTCCTTGATATTTTTATTGGAAATGAGGTGTATGGAGGGAGTTCGTGTCATTAGCATATGTGCTTTGTTCTGCAGGCATCTTCTTTAGCTTTCATCAGTCATTGACGCTCTTCTTCCCTGGTACCAAGGAGCACAGTTACTCAGCAAGCAGGAGGCAAAACTAATTGGTATCTAGGTTTCCTTAGCAGCTCCATCTCCTTTTTTCTCAGAGTTTTTCCTGGAGAATTGTGGTGTGGAGGAGAAGCCTTCAAATGTATATAGAACACACACACACACACACACACACACACAGTCTCATGCTTACACACAAAGAGAAATGAGAGATAGGACAGGTGTTGTAAGCTTAGTAGAGAGCAATGCTTACAACTATTGTGTCCTTTCAAGTTTCAGGAAAAAGCGTGATCTGTTTTTGTCCACCTTACTCTTTCTGGTTCCTCATGACTTGGAAAGTGAGTTAGGATTTGAAGAAATGATCCTGTTTTCCATCTGAGTTGGCATTGTGTTACATTTCTGTGTCACAATTTCATCACGAACAACTTAATACTCCCTGAAAGAAATGGGGGCAAGGGAGGGAGAGAGAGAGAGAGAGAGAGAGAGAGAGAGAACGAGCGAGCACATGCTTTAGAAGAGTGACTGGTTGTCTTTATGCCTCACCAGGATGCTTTTAAAATTCACATCTTTTTGCACATTTCCCCACCTGGCTAGAACATAGAACTTTTGTTCCATTCATCAATGATTTTTTAAAACATTGTAATGATTTCTGTTGACATCATTAGAGAAAGTTTGAGCAAAACAAAACAAAAGCAAGAAATGCACGACCTGAGGGAAATACCCTGATTTTTCTCTGATTGTGGTAGAGGGATCAAACTGTGTAGGTGAAAATAGGGAGGAACCAGAGAGTAATTTAGTCCTGTAGGGCACAGCTCCTCCTAACCTGTTAATCACAATTTTGCTACTTCCAGATGATTTCAAAATAATGAGTGAGCTTAGTCCAAATATCTGTTCCATTCCACGGAACAACAATCAGTCCATCAATGGCTGGGCTGAGTTGGCAGTCAGTGGACTAAAGCTGTGCTTTTCAACCTGAGGTGGTAGGTTTGGTGTATAGGAGGAGTTCCAAATCGGAATGTACTGGAGAAATTTCCCCTTTCTTCTTTTCTTCCTACCTTCCTTCTTTCCTCCCCTCCTTTCTTTCTTCCCTGCTTCCTTCCTTTTTTCCTTCCTCTCTCCCTGTCTCTGTCTCTCTCTTTTTTTTTTTTCAGTACTGAGTATTGAGTCCAGGAACATTAAGTCTCTAAGTTGTCCACACTGGGCTCTAACTTGTGATCCTTTTGAGCCAAAGGAAATTTCTTTTCTTTTCATTGAAAATGTGCACATTTAGACTCCTGCCCTCAGTATGGGACATGCCTTGGAGTCCTGAAAAGGCACCTAGGTCATGCTATGCCCTTTCTGTTCAGTCGAGAACTTTTGAGTAAACAGTCAGCTTCAGGCAATTTGAAAGGCCTGGCTTAATGTCTCCCTGCTCTTACTGTTTTAATCATTGTGGTGGATTAACTAATAGTCAACTCATAACACCCAGCTGAACTGAGTCAACGTGGTGCTGGCTGTGGAAGGCCCACCTGAAGATTGTTGCCAACAGCATAAATGGAGAACAAGGAGAAGATGGTGTGCTGTTGATTCTCCTGGAGGAGCTTGTCACGCTAGTTTTCCGGGTATAGAGTTGGCTGTTCTCATCGCTGGAGGAGCTCGGGACCTCGCTGTCCCTGAGGATGGTTGCTGTTCTTTTCAGGTAAGCTCTGATCGTTACCTTGAGCATTGCTTCCTGGCTCCAGTGCACATCCCTCAGCCTGCTGGCACAGATCCTTCATCCCCCTGGAGCAGATGTTCTGGCTTCCACCACTGACCTTTGGGCCTTCCCAGGGCAGATCCTTGAAACAGACTTGCATGAGACATCATCGTGGGGTCTAGGCCTCCAGCTGGACTTGTGGAGGACATTGCCACGAAACCCAGCCCTCAGCTGGACTCTTTGGGTCTGTAGTGTGTGAACAGATCTCCCTCACTCTTTTGTTTTGACTCTTTGGGTGAATATTATAAAGTAATCCTATAAATTATGTGTCCTGTATGAAACTGTTTCCCTTGCACACCCTGACTACAACAGTAATAAAAAGATGTGAAATGATGATTTTCTAAGAGAGAAAACAAGAAAAATGCCATGCTCGTCCTAAGTATCAGGAAGGCTGGGTTCCTTCTGAGCAGTGGGACGCCTGGTGTTCTGATCATGTTTTGGAAATACG
Source organism: Dolichotis patagonum (assembly GCA_004027295.1). Lineage (NCBI taxonomy): Eukaryota > Metazoa > Chordata > Mammalia > Rodentia > Caviidae > Dolichotis > Dolichotis patagonum. The sequence goes on from PVJX010013762.1 coordinate 23,154, forward strand.
GACATGAATCTCTGCTTTGTTGGAATTGGTCACCTCGACTCTCAACCCCACAGTGAAGCTTGTTTGGGCCAGCTCTGACAGTGAGGGGCTCTTTCTTCTGGGTGTTTATTTTACCATCCAAGACCAGCCTCACCCCTAGAATAGCTAAGTCCCCTCATGTCAAGGCTGGGAACCATCCGGGGACTTACTAATGGCTAAGCGCATTATGAACGGAGATTTATGATCACCTTCCTAGTCAATTAAAATTCCAGATATTACTAAGGCAGAATTCAATTAAGGTTAATTGGGGCTTCTGAAAACTGCTTTTCCAAAGGGAAACCATGATGGGATTGTGACTCCTAGTGGGTTTTGATCAGTTTTAAATAACTTTTCGTGCCTTTCTTTTCTTGGCACAAGACACATCCCCTCCCTGCTGTGGCTCCAGCTATTAGCATCCAATTCAGATGTTGATTTTTCTGTCATAAGGTATCATTGTGACTTATTTGGTTTTTGCTTTGTCTTCTTAAAAAAAACGCAAACAAAACAAAAACTCCAAAACAAAACTCCCAAGGCTCCGTGCAGACCAGAACCTTAACAAAACCGCAACCTGTGCTGCACGGAAACCACTGTGCTCTGACATGAAAGAAATATAGTCATTTGGAAGATTGTGACAACATTTCAGAGGCAATTATCTAAACCGGAAAAACAACCCATTCCTTTTCCTTTGTCATTAAGGTGGATGAAAAGGTTTGGCAACATTGTCAACCAGGGTGGGGGATGGGAAGGAGGGGGAAACAGGTGCACAAGAGAATTGCAATGCAAGTCAGGCTTTCCATTCTACCCTAAATTTTATTTTCTTGTCGTCAAGGGCTATTGTGACAGTTCTTTAGCACAGTTGATTGAACTGGTAAAACACATGGGACGGGGCCTCAGTCACCGAATGCAGAACATGTAGCCCATAGCTCACAGAGCAATCTGGAGCAAGGAGTGAATAATAATTTCAGCAGTTGATTCTCTCAGAATTTCTGACCTATTGTTCATCACTAGAGACTAATAACAGGAGCTAAGGAGAAATTTTCCTTTTGAAAAGAAGAGACGAGACACGCTGCAATGGCTCAGATGTCCTGTTGCTCTTCCAAGGAGCAGGCCATGCATTTGCTGGGGGCAGACAGGAGCCTCATCGGAGGTGGCTTCCTTGAATCAGCAGCTTATTCTGCATATGCCCAGGTTTACTACTGGCCAGAGTGCACGGACCAGGTGCTCTTTCGTATAAAGAACGGCTTTGGAAATGACCTTACTTCCATGGGTGCTGAGGAGTGAGTTCTGCAGGGCCAGTAGTCACCCTGGTGATTCTCATTCTTTCCTTGTGCATTTCATTGGCCGGCAAAACAATGCTAAGGGCAGGTTGTGACATGCAAAGTTGTTTACCCACTTGGTATGAGTGGCAAGGACAAGTCTTTGTAGTATCGCTTGCTTCAAATGAGGTTCTTTTCAATGGCTTTCTGCTCGCCTGTATGGGTAGGTAGGGCTCAGATGGCTTCCACCCATCACGGCCAGATGCACACTGGAATTGTTTTCTGTGGATGTGAGCAGCGCTGTCAGCACTGGGCTCCCTCCTAAGAGACAAAGTGCTGTCTAGGAGTGAGGCATGACCATCCTGGTTCCCACTCATGTCATCTTTGCTGATTTCCTCTTCCCTCTCTCTTGAAAGACCAACTGGAAAAAGAGAGATGGGAATATGAGAGAGTCTAAAATTGCATAGCAGTTAGAGGGAAAAGTTTCTGTAATCAGAGATCTGGGGTATAATTATACGATAGCCAGAAGAAAGAAACATGCAGGTGGAATAAGTCTCCAGAGTATGATTACTAATGAATTCTCTCTCTTCCTTATAGCAAAGAGCCACATTTGTAAAATTAAAAGTCAATGCCTCTTTGATGAGAGGATTTGCGGGCTCTGCTGTCCTTTTTTGCAAATATTGTGTGCTTGGAAAGAAAGCGAGGAAGCTGAACCTCTGTTCAAGGACGTTGGAGCGGGGCAGGCAGCCTGCTTTTCTTTTCTCCCCGATTTCAGGGCTATGCAAGCCTTTCTCTGAAAGAACTTGATTGGTGGGGGTGGGCCGTGTACGGCTGCTTGGAGGGACAGAGCCTTGTCTACACAACATCAAAACACCCAGGCGCCTCAGAGGAGAAAAGGGTTTCAGTTTCACCAGTCTTTCAGTGCCGTGCAGCCCCAACGAGGGGCTGCTTGGATTCTCATCTTTTGTCTCCGTTTGGGAGTCACGTCAGGTTTGTGGGTACATGTTCCAGCTCACTCGGGGTGCAGGGGCAGCAGCCGCCAAGTGGTACCCTGCCTGAGGCCGTTATGTATCTGGTGGCAGAGTTCCTCACTAACAGACACTTAGGATTTGAGAGCACACCAAGAAATATCTACTTCCTAGGTCTGCAGAGTTGCCTGAAATTCAACCTTCGTTATCTAATCATCTCCTGAAGGTGCCAGCAGACTCTGAATATGACTCCACAACTGTGAGAAGTAAATGTCTGTGTTTATCCAACCCGCTCTCTGGTGTTTTGTTATAGGCCAAACTGACTAAGACGGGTGATATACATGATTTAGTGTGAGTGGATTGGAGTTCATTTCAAGGACTCTGACTACTGTCTTAGTTACTTTTCTCATTACTAAGATAAAATACCTGCCACCCAAAGTTAAGTCAGGGAAGGTTTCTTTAGCTCACAGTTTGTAGGGATTTCAGTCCATAGTTGGCTGGCTGTGAGGCAGGGTAGCACGCAGAGAGACACAGCAGAGGAGGAACAGTTCATGGCAGGCAGAAGGCAGGAAACCAGTGAAGCAAGCAGCAAGCGACAAGTGGTGACAGCTGTGGCCCTCTTTCTGTGCTTTATATTTTATCCAGTCTACCTTCCCTGATGCTGGGTAGCACGCACACTAGGGTGGGACACCCTTAATCCTAGCATTGCACCATGAATCAATCCCAGCATCACACACTTGATCCCAGCATCACACACCTTAGGTCAAGCCTGTTGGGAGCCATTGCACCTGGAAATTGACCACATGTGCGAGGCCGAGGCATGGCCATTCCAAGGACAAAGAATGCTTGGGGCAACTCATGTGAAGAAGCTTCTCCAGCCCAGAGAATACCTAGCCCCAAGAGAATCCTAAGGGTGGGTTGCTAGGACAACAAAATGTCATGTGACATTAAGTTGCTAAAATACATAAATACCTCTGCCATGAGGGGGGCTCCCCCGCATGAGAGTAAGGGCTCTACCTGACTCTAGAGTTCACCTCTTCTTTGTTTTTCTCATCCTTTCACCATCCTTCCCCTTGGAAAACATCTGGAGCTGCAGGCATCACAGTATCAGCCATCTCTGAAAACCCCACCTATGACTGCATGAAGCCCCGGGGGGTCATCTAGACGCAAGTTATAACACCACACAGTGCAAGAAGCTTATGAAGCTTCCAGGGGCTTCAGGAGGAGAGTTGGAAAGATGATATGCTGAGAACCAGAACCTCTGGTCCCTGAAGTTAGACTCTGCTCTTCTAGCTGTGGAAGATTTGGCAGGACGTGAACCAGGCCTCTCTTCACTCATACGTAAGATGGCATGCCCATCACAGTGGTGTGAGGTCAAGAGGGAGAATGGCTTGACTTGAAAATTATAGATCAGTATTTGTTAGTAGCCAGGGTGCATCATGCATTCTTTGATGTATTTTGTGATGCTGGGGTTTAAACCCTGGTACTCATGCATACTAGGCAAGTATTCTATCGCTGAGCTACATCCCCAGCCAATGAGGTACTTCTAAATGTATGAATCCAGGGACAAAGGAGATTTTCTAAAATTTTGAAACTCATTCTATCCTTTTCTCCTCATAGCTTTTATTCCTAGTATTTATTTTTTTGGTGCTAAGGATTGAACCTTGGACCTTATGCATGTTACACACATGTTCTACTGCCGATCTACAAGCATACTTCCTCATCCCTTGTGTTTAACTTTCCTCCTTTAACTAGCTTATTTCCTTGGTTTTGTGCTTCTCTCTCCCCTTCTTTATTTTTTTCTATTTTTCTCTTTTGGAGCTTTGTCTTCCACTCCTTATTTCCATAACTAGTTATGTTACAGTGCTCAAGTGTTCTGAGTCGATTCTCTTGTGTCAGTATCAGTGTCACTTTTCATTATTTGCTCACTAAAAGCTTCCCCACCTCTAGTTAGGTGCCTTTTTTCTGCTATGGGTCCCTTGATTTTCCAACTCAGTGGTCCTAATGTTCCTTGTTCTGGGTGTACAATGTGGAAATTGCTACAGAAATTCTCCTAGGGCCAGGCAAGTTGCTGCTTGCAAAAGGACACAGTGGAGCCGTAGCCTCCTAGGTTTCCTTGAAAGAAAGGTGGCAATTAACCTTGGCAGTGGAGCAGAACTCACTGGAATTTGTACTTGTAAATCTGCACCTCTCCTTAAGCAAATATGATGGGAAGAATTCAGATTTTCATCAAAAATAAATTAAAACTGGAGTCCTCACATTATGAAAGAATTCACAGGGAGATTTCTCTAGTGAGCAACTCCCTCTCAATGTATTTAAACCATGTTTTGATTCACATAAATTCATTACCAACAGGTCTTTTTCTAGGAGCACGCCGATGGAAAATGTGAGACACAAGGGGAATAAGCTATGGGAGCCACGCGAGCTTTCAGTAGGTTTATTAACCAGTATTAATGCTTATTTCTCATGGCGCTTTCCTGCATTTTAAGATGCTTTTCAGCGGCTGTGAAGCTCAGGTGAGCCTGCTGCCTTGCTTTGCCTGTTGGGTTTAAAACACAGCGGCGTGCTTGGGCCTTTTGGTCTATTCTCTTTTCCCTTTGACTGGGGACTTTGGTTCCTGGGAGGTGCGGTCACTAGTGAAATGCTTCATGCAGTGGAGAAATGATTGTCACCTCCACAGCACACAGAGGGTGTTTACCAAAGGCAAGGCCGGGGCCTGCAGAGCAGACCAGGAAGCCAGCTGGGCAGGGCTTTCCTGAACTGTCCTGTGTAACCCTGCACACCCATGTCCTGGCCCAGGCTGGCTTTCTAAAGTGCAGCGGCAACCCTGGCTGGTGGCAAGTTCACGTTTAATGTCTCAAGGATGTCGCTTTCTTTGGGACAGATTTTCTAATTTTCTTTTTTTTTTTTTTTTGAACCAGGGATCGAACTCATGACCTCCCGTTTGCCAGGCAGGCGCTTTTGCCGCTGTATTAAATCCCCAGGCCTCTTTGGGACAAATTTTTCTGTGCTCTTTCTCCAACTTTGTGTTCATATAACATCACCTCTAGCCTCATCTGTTGTCTTCTGAAATTCTGGGATCTTGGACTCCCAGGAGAAGACACGGAGGTAAGTGTGCCATGGAAATGCTGGAGGTCCCTTCTGTAGAGACCTCTGTCCCCATGGCGAGGAGGCACTCTGTCCTTTGCTGCTGTCTTTCCCCTGACTACCTGTGTTACTCCCTTATTACTTTGTAGCAGATGGCCACACACAGCAGAAATCTGTTTTCTTACGTTCCGGAAGCCGGAAGTCTGAGATCAGTTTGGCTGGGCTGAAAGCAAGGCGGGGATGGGGCCATCCACCTTCTGGAGGCTGCAGGGAGGATTTGTTCCTCAAACTTTCCATCTCCGCTGGCAGCCTGAAGCAGCCACATCACCTTTTCTTTTCAAAATGTTTTACTAATTCTAAAAATAATATTGGGAAGTATGGGCCAGGAAGAAGGAGGTAAGTTATAATTTTGTGGTCTCTGGTACTTTTGGTTCAGCCTAGTGAGGTAAAGAGGTTCCTAAGAGAAATCATGTTTTATGAAATCAAAGGGATGAAAAGGATATTTCAGTCTGGGATCATCCCCTCCATGAAAAAGACCATAAAAAAATCATGTACGAAACAAGACAATATAATCACATTACACTAAGATCCCATGCTTAGTAACAGAAATATATAATATAAAAATAACTCTTACCATTTATTCAACACCTATCATTTATCAGTAGTGGTAGATGCTTTACAATCATGATTTCTGATCCTAAAAACCATTCCTAGGCAGACAGTTTGTTATATTTTTTTTAATAGATAAAGAAAACAATGCCTATGAAAGTTGAATGACTTCCTCCAAGGCCATAGAGCTGGGAAGCAGAAGATCTGGGGTTTGAATATAAGGTTTTCTTCCTCAATGCAGCGCTTACTGTATGGAAAAACAAATGAATAAATTGCACTTACTGTAAGGACCAAAATGTACAACAGACACTGGGAAATGGGAAAAAAACAGATGACATGGGGAACAAGGTAGGGAGGAGAGGGAGAGGAAAGAAGACACAAGAGAAAAAAAGAGAACAAAAGGGGAAAAATGGAAATGAAGCTTCCACAAACAAGCAGGGGAAGAAGGGCTGACGAGAGGGGAGGCGGATAAGAAAAGAAGTAAGATGCATCACGTAGATATAAACTCCCCATAACCAACACTACCACCATGCATATCCAAAATGTGCCAATAAAATTAGAAAAAAAATAAATTTCACTGATTAATTCAGCTAAATTTTGCTTGTAAAATCTGAGACATGGGCTGCTATTTTTTTTTTTTTTTTTTTTTTTTTGCATCAGGGTCTTGCTGTGTAACCCAGGCTGGCCTTGAACTCACGGCGATCCTCCTGCCTTAGTCTCCCGAGTGCTGGGATTATAGGCATGAGCCACCACACCCGACCTGGGCTACTATTCTTATATTCTAATATCTTTTATGATATTTACAAAAAAGACCCACTGTGTTCTTATCATGAGTCTGGAAAACAAGAACTTATCACAGATAATGACAATCAGCTATTTTTGTCCTCAGTTCCAATGATTTAGAACCTCTCATTCAGAACAAGAAGGCCTCTGATTCAAATATAAAAATGATTCACATATAGAGTAACAAGTCTATGTAGTCACAAGCATGAAGATCTGAAGCTACTTCCAAGGCGTTTCTGTATGGGAAGAATCCAGCCTGTGCTTGTTAGTGATAGCATCTTAAAACAAGATGTCCTTGTAGTGGTCACAGTGGTGACAAAATTCCACACGACGGAGGCGTCTGCAGACACTGGGAGCCAAGCTAGGCCCCTCCACATAACTGTTCGGTTCTCATGACGCCTTCGTTGGAAGTCAAGTCTCTCCCAGTGTCTGCTTCATGACACACTGCGGTCTCCTGGGGGCTGCTTCCCTGCAGTCTTGTGTGAAGTTTGCTGCTGCCCCAAACTGAAAGGGACATCTGCTACAGAGTACACTGCCACTCCCAGTGCTGAGAAGTATCCTCTGTGACCCGGCCCAGACTGAATTTCAACACGATCTCCACACGGGAGAGGCTGCTTTGCCCAGGTTTTATTCACACTTTATACTTGGCATAAAGCGGGTAATCCAGAGCCGTTGCATGCAGTGTGGGTTTTGGTGACTTTTCCGAAGCAGGTCCCCAGTGACACCAGCGTGTCCCTGGAGACATGGTGGCCAGTGTAAGCCTTTTCTCTCTAACATACATGGCATACCTGGTGATTGTGCAGTCTAACACAGTAGCTGTCACCCAACAGCTGAAGACTCTCCCCGATGTATTTTGCGATTTTCTCAAACATCACTTGGGTCTCCACTTCAGTGAAAGGCTGAATTTGGCCGCTGGCTCTGAACACCAGATCCCACGTCACTTTTCCCGTGTGTGTTACCCCTTCCCCTTGTCTCTCTTGTGAGGATACTTGTAATTGCATTTAGAGCCCACAGGGATAATCCAGACAATCCTCCCTCCCTGAGATCCTTCACTGAATCCTATCTGTAAAGTCCGTAAGGAAGTCAGCATTTACAGGGGCTAGGAATTAGCAACGGCATCTTCAGGGCTGCTCTTCAGCCTCCCACACGACCTCTAGAGTTTTCAGTGCCAGCGCAGTGCTGGTTGTTTGTCATTACTGAGTGGCGCCGAGCTGTCCCATGGCTTGCTGGCCGATGCAGGGCTCTGTGGTCTCGTGCGCACCAAGGAGCTGTGGAGGGAGACAGAGTATCCTGGCTGGAAGGAGCGTTTCAGCAAAGACGCTGCTTCCCACAGAATGGGCACGATGGTAAGAAATGGGGTGGCAGAGTGTGTTTTATTATGGTTTTAAAATTCTCTAATGACAGTGCACACTTTGTATCACATCAGAACTCTGCTACTTAGCCAAATTTTAGTAAAGAAGCCAGAGTCCAGGTACTGGTACAATAGACCCAGAGCAGTGAGGAGACTTGTCCTCAGCTGCAGGGTGGTCGCAGAAGTGAGACCGGCACTCATGGCTTCTCAGAGTCCAGTGGCACTTGGGGTCCCCACAGTAGCCCGTCAGCGACGTGCTGCTTACTGAGCTATGAGGGCTCCGGAGTTTCAGCTCGACGCTCTGCTCCTCCTCTGACCTGGCCTTTTACGCCTTTCCCAGGAGCTTTTCCTTTTCCCCTTCTCTGCCTGGTTGCAGGTGGGAGGCTCTTTCCCTAGCTCTCAGGTTCCCCGAAGTCCACGGAACAGCAAGTTCAAAGGCTCCAGCGCTACTCACCAGGGGGAGATGGAACAAGGGACACGAAATAGGCCTGGGGACACAGCACAGACTTTAGCCATGGTATGACGCTTTTATAGCAGCTAGTTGTGATCCACGGTTCTGTCTTCTACTACCTGTGTAGGGAGCCCCTGTGAGATGCCTGATTCCTCCTGGGGGTGAATGAGGCTGGGTGCTGACTCTGTCTGCTGGGACTGCCTTCCTCTCTGACCCCCTAGTGCCTTCCTGATCTTTCTAGGTAGGGCGCCTAGATGGTGGCCCTCAGGGTCCCTGAGATTCCTCTTGGGAATTGCTTCATACAATGACTTGTGCTAACCGTGTTCCTTCTTGTTCCAGCCACTCCCCCAGGAACTCCTTGGAGTCAGTTGCAATAGGCACAAAGCCAGGCCGAGGCCATTCTTCGTTGCGTGGATTAGACCCCCAGCCTGACGCAGCCACTGGCAAGTTCTGTGGAATGCTGAAGGACTCACTTCTCCTAGACTACAAATAGCGCTCTGTGCTCTTACACACTGATGAAAGTTCAGGTGACCTTCAAGCCTTTTGCCCTTAGGTCTGCCTATTTTCCTTTATTACACTGGGGACAGTTCTCAGGAGAGACACCCGGGCTGTCTTATGCTGTCTAAGATGGTAGTGAATGCCAAAAGAAACTCACCATCCTTACTGCGCATCTGAAAGCTCCATGCCTCAGCTCTCAAAGTCCAGTTTCCATTTTAAACCTGGATTCATCCTCTTCGGGAAGGATACATAGAAACTACCTGCTACTCTTTGGGGCTGTTTGTGTTAGGTAGCTTTCAGATATTGTAACAAATACCTGAGGCAATCAGCTTATAAGGAGAAAAGGTTTATTTTGCTCAGTTTTGAAAGTTTCAGACCATGATTGAGTGAGCTCAATGCTTCTGAGCCTGTAGTAAGCAGCACTTATGCAGCTTACTGGGTGTTGTAAGGCTGGCACCTCTCGGCCAGGATGCTAAAGAGGGAAAGCAGAAGGATGTGGGGTTCTGCTATTTCCTTCAAAGGGACGTCTCCAGTGACAGGAGGACCCCTACTAGAACTCACCTTTTAGAGTTTCTATCACTTCCCAACAGGACTAGTCAGGGGACCAATGCTTTCTACACACAGGCCTTTGGGGACATCCCAGATGCACGCAGTCCTCCTTCCTGCAGGGTTTCTGTAGTTTTGTCCAGGTAATTACTGTTTTGCTTTCTTCCTGGCATTGACCCAAAGCTGCAGTAAGATTTCTTCTTTCAGTCATCAGGAAGGCTGGTGCCTCTGGTAGTCCAACTCCCTCCTGGAACGTGGTTCCATTACTTGATCCTCCCTCCCTCCCTTCATCTTTTGCCAGTTATTCTTCAGCTGCCTGGGCCCCATAGTCAATTCCGGTTTGCAGGAGGTCTCTGCTCTTTCTCTTTCTCTGTGTGGTTGGATCTCCCCCGGGGGTGGCCCTCCGTCTTTGAACCCCTTTCCGTCTTCTCCGCTTGGCTCCCAGGAGCCCCTCCTCACCCTCGGCCCTGCCCTCTGGAGGTGGGCGGCAGTGGAAAGGCTGAGCTCCTGGGTTCGTCCGGCAGGCGGGTGGTGCCCTTCTTGCGTTACTTCTTCATCTGTTTCTTCTCTTCCTGCTTTGTCTTTCTCTCTGTTCTCAACAGAGGAGTCTTTTCAAACCTCATCTTTAAAAAAAGAAAATACTTCAAAACTCAGAGACAATAAAAGACAGGATACCCACCAAGGGAGGAGGAAGATAATTTCCTCACATGCATTTTCTGACAATTTTGGCAAAGCTACTTCCTGAACATCTGCATTAAATATTCCCCACCACAGGTGTGTGCTTAACGTGGCTGTCAAGTAAATAACACTCGGCTTCAGAAGCGCCTGGTGGCTGGGGACCAGCCAGGCTGTCTACCTGGGCTGGCTGTGTGCGACTTGGGGTGAAGGAGGCCCCGGGTCGGGGCTGCACAGATAGATCAGCTTCTGCTCAGCGGCAGGGAGAGGGCTGGGGCCTTGGGAAGAGGTGACTCTCACTCTATCACCGCCTGGCCCCAAAGCCAGCCCTTGTTAATTCAGTCACGTGCTGTCATTCTTCTGCTTGGCAAGACGAGAAAAATGAGGTGGCAAGTAGTCAGAGATTAGCTTCCGAGCACCTGGGGCTCCATCTTGGCGAGGAGGAGAACGGGCTACCGTTGCTTCTCAATCTGAAATGGGCTGATTCTGTAAAATCCCTCCTTCCAAATTTACACACTGTCGCTGATGAGCGTGGCTGCCTTTCTAATTTCCGTGGGATGTGAAGGGCTTTCTGGCAGTCTGCAGGCTGAGCTGAATGCCTCTTTGTGCTTTCCATTGGGGTCTAAAATAAAATCTTTGGAATCGTAGGAGGAGGCAAAAAAACAAAAAACTCCAAAAACCCCAGAAAAACACCCTTCAGAAAAAGTCTCCTTGAAAGGAAAGTGCCTCTGTGCCTCAAAAGAAGAAAGATCTTGACATTTTCCCAGAAGTGAATGATCAGGTGCAGCAATTGTGGGAGTTGATAATGAGGTTTCCCGAGGGCTCTGGGGTAAGGACAGGGTCCTGACCGAACTTCTCAGTGAGCCTGAGGGATGATGTACAGTCCGGAACCTGGGATGCTATTAGGGTTTTCAGGTGAGGAACCAAAAAGACTGATTTAGTGAATCTCTCCTCAGTAGCATGCGGATCTATTTATGTATCTACGTGTGACTATGTATAGCCTATCCTATCTATCACTCAGTCAGTCATCTACCATTAGATGTCTATCACCGATATATATCATCCACCTCTATTTGCATCGGTTCTCTGTCCCTGTATCAATATCTATCTTCCATCCATCCACTCTGCCTATCTCGCCAGCTTGCTCTATGCCTCTTCTCATTTTTGTCTCATAGGGTTGGGGTTGCTTGTCCTCCTAGAAAAGCTGAATAATGAAGTAGTTTTACCCCATCTGTGGTCTGTCAATCTTATTCACATAGTTTCATAGAATTAAAATTCCAGGTCTGCCCTGCAAGTTGAAGCCTACATCTATAATGGCTCCTAGGGGTGTTCAGAAATTCTGAGCTGGGAGATCAGGCAGCTCACAGCGAGGGCCTGGCCTCTGAAGGGTCCCGGAGGTCTTTTACTGTGATCACCCCTGGGGCCTCTTGCATTCCGATTCTCTTTGTCTCCTGAGTCCTGCATTGAATTTGGAGGCTGTGAAGTCCTACAAAAGAGCTCCTAACACCCCGCCCCACTTCCTTGGGGAGCTTGATGACTTGGAGAGATCTGGGTTTCCTGAAAACCCACTCATGCACCCTGCAAAAAAGATTCTTAAAGAGCAAATAATCTATCTTAGCTCCCTGGCCTGGCTCATTTGACTGCTACAATTATTTCAGTACCCAGAGTTAACATTTATTGAGAACGTAGGTGTTGTCACAGCATTTTACACGTCTTCACACACTTAACTCTCACAATAACCCAATGGGGTGGGTACTCTTCCAGCCCTACTTTTCATGAAAGGGGTTCATAAGGAAACATACCTTTTCTATGGTAAGACATACATTCTGCTTGGGGATCAAATAGACAGGGGAATCCAAAAAGTGAATTTCTGTCCTACCCATATTTTACTTTTAAATTCCCTACTGATATGCAGAAATAATTTAAAAATAATTTTTAAAATAGGGCATTAAGAATAAATAGGGCAGGGAAAAAATAGAGCAATGCCTGCTGGATTTGTAATCTTCTGGGGTTGAAGCGAGTAGAAGAGGTGCTGCTGTCACCAGGCCCCCATCCCTGGCCGCTGGTCTGCTCCTAAGACAGATGGTGGCTTGAACTTCTTGTCAGAGCCATTCTAAGCCCTGCAGAGCTGACCACGCTATCTTGTCCTCTCTAGCACCACCCCTGCCACTCCCATACATTTAAAAATGCTGGGTGGGAGCAGAGCCTGGTATAATCCCAACACTCTAAGAGGCTGAGTCAGGAGGATTGCAAATTAGAGCTCAGCCTGAGAAATCTAGTGACTTAATAACGTATTGTCTTAATAATAAACACACAAACAAGCAAAGGACTGGGGATGTGGCTCAGTGCCAAGGCCCTAGAACAGCGATGGCGAACCTTTTTGAGACCTAGAGCTCAAACTGCAACACCAAACCCATTTATTTATCACAGAGTGTCAACACTGTAATGAAACCTGAGTACTGAGGTCTTAGTTTAGAAAAACAACTCATATACTTGGCTTGCATGCTGAGTATCTGCATGTCCGAATATCTGCATGCCCACTATACCATATGTGCCATGGGCTTGCCACCACTGCCCTGGAGCCCATCTCCTGTGCCACCAAAACAAACAAACAAAACCACAAACAAAACAAACCCCCAAACCTCTGCTGACATAGATTCCATCTATGCCCAATTTCTTTTGACCCGTCTTATTAAAAGCTTGTTTTGGTTAATGTGTTAGTGAGCTCTGTCACTGTGACAAATACCTGAGATAAATAAACTATAAGGAAAAGAAGCCATTGTTTTGGCTCACAGTGTCAGGTTTCAATCCACGGTCACTTGGCCATTATCTGGTGCCGGTGGTGGCACCGTATTTCATGGCGGAAGCATGAAATGGAAGCGACAGGAAGCAGAGAGAGGCGGGGCAGCCCAAGCGGCCCTTCCTTGATGACGCAACTTCCTCCCAGTAGGCCCCGCCTCTTAAAGGTTCCACAGCCTCAGTAATGCTGTGGACTGGGGACCAAGCTTTCAACACACGGCCTGCGGGGGACACTCAAGATCCCAACTGTGACAACCAAGGAGTTGCTCCTTGTTATAGTTTAGATCTAAAAGGTACCCCCACAGGCTGTGGGTTCAGAGCTGGGGCGTTTGGCGCGTGACTGGATCAGTGGGTGAAGCCGTTGACGAGTTCCTGGCTGTGTGCTGTCCAGAGATAGGGTCTGGTCAGAAGAGGGGCATCACTGGGAGTGTGGCCTGGGGAGCTTATTCCTTCCCGGCTTTCCTTCCCTCTGACTCCTGGCTGCCGTGGGTGACAGCTGTCCTCTGCTGTGACTGTCTGCCATGCTGGTTCTCTTTGGAGCCAGCTGGCTGCGGACTGACCCTCTGAAACTGACAACCAAACAAACCCCTCCCAAGGTGTGGGTGTCGGGCATTTTGTCCCTGGAATGGGAAAGTGACGAATACACTCCTGGGGAGAGGAGAGAACAGAAGGGAAAGGGGACCCAAGCTCCTGACCATTTTGTTTCTGTGTCCATTGGCAGGGGTAGGGCTGAAGAGAGGGAGGAGGTGACACGGAGCCGCCATGTCTGTGAGGCTGGTGGCATCTCCATCAGTGTGAGCTGCTGTCTGACGCCTGCCTGGACAGTGCCATTAGCCTCCCACGCTTTGGGCTGAATCTGGCTTCTATTTTTAAGCCTTAAGCCACAGCATGGAAAAAGAAGGCCCCTCTAGTGCAGGATGGTGACAGATTATCTAAATTTAGAGGCCATGTGGAGTATGATTTTGCATATGTCCCTTCCGGATGCCAGTTGGCACCAGAGACCGGCACAACCCTGAGTATTCACATGCTTCGTCTGCACACAAGTGCGTGCACACACACACGCACACGTGCACACACTTCCCCCCACCCTGTGCCTTCCAGGGTGCTCCCAGCGGATGACTAAGCAGACACCATTGAAAGTGGCTCCCTGCAGGATTCCATGAAAGCATGCCATCCGGCTGCAGCCCTCTCTCTGGAAGCCAGTGAGGGAACGCCTCGCCCAGCTCAGCGTCCTGAGGCCCAACAATGGCTGTTTGGGCCAACTCCGGCTCTGCCAAGCCTGCTTGGAGTGGGATCCTGGAAGTCTGGCTGCCAGAGCCTCATTCTCTTCAAATTCCGAGAGGGAAACGTTGGAGCGACTTGACAGCGTCTGACCACTAGATGGAGCCAAAGGTCTTTGAAAAACTTTGCAGGCGCCGAGCTCTCATTCTGCCCTCAGCCAAAGACGCCTGCAGGAGAGGAGACCTTGATCATAAATCCCGCACACTATAGCAGGTTCATAATGCATCCTGGTGACTGTATGTTGTATTTTTTTCCTCCCTGAGAAATAAAATTCCTCTTTCAATGGAGAAGGATGTTCCTTTACATCTAACATGTGCTACTGTTAAATCTCTTTCCTAAGAAGGCAGCCAACTAAGCCTTTAATGTGGGCTGGTGGAGTCACCCAGGCTGGGTCTGTCTTGAAATGCTGACGGGTAGGGTAGCTCGAGAGACTGAGACCGCCCAAGCCATCGCTTCGGCAGCCTGGAGGGAGAGGGTTATGTTTTTCCTTAAAAAAAAAAATTTTTTTTTTGACTTGTCCAAATGGTTTCTTATGGATCTACTGAGACAGAATCTGCAGGTTAGAGAGACAAGTTGATAAAAAATCTTGACTTTGGAGGAGATGCTAAGAGGGAAATGGTGCCTTCATCTGAAAGGTGTTTACCAATTGGAGAGCGAGTGGAAGAATTAAACGTTGGTGGGAAAGGGATGCAGATCTTTTTTGCCCTGGTCTCTTTTCCTGCCATGGCCTCCCATGTTATCAGAATGATAGAAATCGTAGAGCATTACCCTTGCTAGGTGAGAAATTACCAGCAGAACCTATGTATAAAAATACACAGAGGCCGGGTGTGGTGGTGCACACCTGTAAGCCCAGAACATGGGAGGCTGAGGCAGGAGGATCTCTGTGAGTTTTTTACCTGCCTGGACTGCATAGTGAGACCCTGTCTCAAAAAACCAAACTAAACCAAAATGAAACAAAAAAACAAAAGACCATAGTGCCCTGCATTCCTCTACATCTCAATCTATGTATGTATGTATGTATTTTTTGAGACAGGGTCTCACTATGTAGTCCAGGATGCCTTTAACTTTTGGTCCTCTTGACTTAGCCTCCCAAGTGCTGGGTTACAGACCCATGTCATCATGCTCCATCCCAATTTATTCTTTGTTTCAGTGCTGTTCTTAACAGTGCCGCTCAATGAAAGGGGCTGGAGTTTCCTGATTATGACGCACGTTTTGGCACCTTATTGGTGAACATGTTTCAGATGCAAAATACGAGATTAGGATGTTTTTTAAGACAGGGTCTTTTCCGTTGTTGTTGTTGCTGTTGTTGTTGTTTAGTTATTTTTGGAGACAACTTCCCCCCATGTAGTTCATACTGGCTCAAGCTCACTCTGTACCCCAGACTGGCCTCAAACTCATAGCAATCCTCCTGCCTCAGCCTCCCAAGTGCCACATGCACATGCCACCACACCCAGCTTCTTGAGTTGGGCTCTTGTTATGTAGTCCAGGCTGGCCTCAAACTCACAATTCCTCTGCCTCCGCCTCCCAAGGTCACCAAGATGAGCAGTAAAGAGCTTTATTGTCCCCTCTTCATGAGGCTGCAGCTGTCTCTGACCTGTAACACATCACCTAAGGACACAGCAGGCATTAAGACAAAGACCAAGCAAACAAATCTGGAAACAAGGACAGAAAGAAAGGGTCCAAAAGCAACCCCTGGGACAGGTTCACTGACCTGGTTTTATTTGACCAGGACACTCTGTGAGCAGCTTCCAAGCCCTAAGCTTATAAGCCCAGCTGTGAGCTCCGGGAGATGGAAGATTTGAGGTTCTCTGGCCACAGCAGCCTCTGGGGGCTCCTTGGTAAACTTCTTCAAAGTGCGGAGCTCAGGCAATGCACACAGGAGATGCCAAAGCAGGGACCCTCCTGCTGCCAGGGAACCTGCACAAGCAGGCCCTCCCTTCTGGAGGCTTGGAAAATTCAACTTAACAAACTTGAGGAAGAGCCAAAGAGCCTGCCGAGGCGGCACTGAAGGCCAGCTCCCGTGGGCACCCAGAGAGGCCCAGAGCCTTGATCGCAGAGGACAGCACACAGGGAGGATTCGCCATCAGAGGGGCTCTAGGGGCTTCCCAGAGCCCTGTCCTCCTCCCCCTACAACTCTGGAGGCTGACAAGGGGGTGAGAAATGTGATACCAGACCCTCCCTCCAAGGATCCCCGCAGAAGGGTCTCTCCTGTGAGATCTCATTGTGTGAATACAATAGTTCTAACTGCATGTTCTATTTGCATATCATTATATGCTTAAAACAATATGGAAACAACAATGTAAACATCTGTGTTCTCTAAGGCATGAAGGACTCTCACTCTTATATTTTGCCTGTGGGGATAGTTCCAGTTATTAATCGGTACATTCTGCCCACTAACTAGACTCACCAAAGCCCTAAACCAAGCTGTGGGCAACAGAACAAACAAAGTGCTGGAAATACTCAGCTGTTAAGAAAAAAACAAAAATGTGCTTCCACCCTACCTCTAGGGTAAGAAGATTGTGCTGCCTGCTCCAACAGCCTCCAGTTCTAAGCCTCCCCATAGGGGAGGAGAGGTGACACAGAGAAGGAAGGAAGCCGGGTAGTAGCAGCATGCTGAGAGGACCCCCTCCCCCCATTAACAAGAGTGACACAAGACACACCACGCACCATCGGCACACACACCACACACTGTACATACACATACACACACACACACACACACGACTCACGTGACCCCTCTCCCCACCCCACCCCCAGCAGTAAGGTGTTTGAAGTTGCTTGTTCTGTCATTATTTCTCCTCACGCAGCCCTGGTGGCACTGTCCCCTCGTGCTGGCTGACTGTACCAACAGCTGCCACAGGCCCGGGTGCTGGAGTGGGCAGGGACAGCTCCCTGCGCGCGACAACCACTCACTCTCAATTCTGGAAACTACAGCACTGTTAGTCCTCCCTCCCTTCTTCCTTTCTTTCCTGTCTTCCATTTGAAAAAGCCAGCACAAGAGAGAACCACGCAGTCTCCCGTCTCCCTTTTCTTGCCTGTAGACAGAGCCGAGACTGAACTCTGGTTCCCCGAGGAAGGGGACACATTTTGAGGGTCCCCACCGAGGGGCATGGGTTGGGCAGTCTGTAGCCTGCAGGTCTCCCCTGGGGAGCGGCTGCGGAGAGGCCACCTGGAAGCTGCTTCTGCACGCAGCTTCCTGACTGAGTCTCCTGAAAGTCACATTCCTCTTTCGCTGGTGCCAGTAATTTTCTCCTGAGATGGATTTGTGCTTCTGCCCAGCACAGAGCCAGGGCATCTGTGGCCTCCTGTGACCTCACTGCTTCCCTGGTGTGGGACTGACGGCATCCCTGCCTGCCCTTCCTGGGCTTGCTTGAGGGTTTTTTTTTTTTTTTTTTGAGACAGTGTTGCTGGCCTTGAACTCGATATGTAGCCCAGGCTGACCTCCAACTCCTGGAGACCTTCCTGCCTCGGCCTCCTGAGTGCTGGGATTACAGGCGTGCACCACCGCATCTGCCCATTGCTTGAGTTCTTGCCATTAGTCCTGAGGCTCCTAGGCTGGGAGTGTTGCTTCCAGTGGGGCACTGTTCTGTCTTTGCACCACTGTCATTATGACAGTCAAACAGACCCCCTCAGGGTCGGGGTCACTATAAGAATTTTAGCTGGTCCTTGAAACAAAGGAGATAGTTCAGCAAATAATCTCCCCAACTTCAATGTTTTGCCTCCTGATCAAAATTTTGGACAGGTCTGATGGTCAGTTTTAAAAATTTATTTATTTTTATTTTGCGATAGGGTCTCCTTAAGTCACTAAGTTGTCCCGGTGACCTTGAACTTGACCCTCCTGCCTCAGCCTCCTGGAGTGCTGGGGTTATAGCTGTGTGCCTCCATGGCTGGTTTGATGATCAGTTTTTTGGCATAAAATAACCTTCTTGAGCTGAAGGAGGGTAGATTTCAGAGCCCTAGCAAGGAAACTCGCCGATGGCTTGAGCTCTGCCGAAGGAGGTTCTCTAGGAGGAGGTTGCCTGGCTGTTCTTGGCTTTGTGACAGCTTTTGCTCCAAGGTCTTCTTCTTAAGCTCAAATAAATGCCAGCTCTGGTCAGTAGTGAGCACCACAAGCCACGCAGGAATAGAAAGCAGGGGTCTGAAGGTGAGCGCCACGCTTTGACACCCTCAGGAGGTGGGGACACCGTGCCAGCCTCGGGGTTCAGAAGGAGGTGGCCGTGGCTTCCAAGAGGGGTGCTCACCTGCCTCGCTGTCCCCCAGGGTCTCATGGGGCCGCTCCTCCTCCCCGTTTGATCACAGAGGAGTCTGAGGTCATGACAAGCTTGGCGAGAGTCCCAGTGCAAGAGGAATTCGAAACTTCCCTTCACTGCTTATGCAGACGGGGTCTCGTTTTAGATTCGTCCTGGCTTGGGACCAGGGTGTGGGTGACTAGAGGGTGACACACAGAGGCAGGAAACCCACGCAGGGAGGCGCTGGGCCTGGTTCCACCAGGTTCTGTGCTCGCGGGGGTTTCCCGTGGAACGAACTCTGGATTGTCGCCCTGGGTCGCACTGTCAAAGTGCTTGGGATGCAGGACAAGAAACCAGTCAGGCGAGATCTTTATTGTGGGCTGGCAATGAGACGGGTGTAAACGCGCTTTTTCTTCCCTTGGAAAAGCAGACAGAATTCGGGAGGAACCTGTGAGCAGCTCAGAGGTCTGAACATTTAGGATGTTTCCAGCACGCCTTTCCCTCCAGGACCAGGCTGGTTCTGACCCTGAAGCAGATACACTGAAATGATTGAGTGGGAGCGTGGGTGCCTATTCAAAGTCTGCAAAAGAAAGCCAGAGTTTAACAACTAAGGAACTGAATCTTGTTAAAAATCAATGCATTAAGTGGAACTGAGCAGGCAGATGAAGCCTCGGCCAATCGGGGCCTGGGATTGGGCTGCTTCATTATCAGCTCTGAGTCTCCTTTGGGTCAGTGGGAATCTGATATCGGTTCTGCATGCTGATTGGCTGGAGGAGGTTCTCCTCTCATACAATGAGAAGATAATCAATCACCTTGCTGCCTTTTGTCTTGGCGAAGGTATTTAGATTTCAGCCAGCTGGTTAGCTGCCTCAAGGCCACCTGCTTCACTGAAAAATAAAGCATTAGTTTCTTTTCCTTTGCAAGGAGAGAGGAGGGAGCATTGACTCGTATGATAATTTTATGTGGATGATTAAATTTGGCCTCTTAGGCTCCAGCTGAAAATTCAACTCGATGGCTGGTTTTTCTTTTCATACGCTGTGAGCAATCCCGTGTATGGCCATGGCCGATGTCACTCGTGCAGGTTGGTCCCTGTGCTTTAACAAAGCGCATGGTCCCCAGCCCACTCTGGGCTTCCCACTACAAAAGCATATGAGGAAATGCTCCCCCAGCCTGAGTTAGGAGGCTCCTGTTATGCAGGCGAACTCCGCGGCCCTCTCAGAGCACGATAGCTCTGCTGGATGGAGTCGGAGTTGCAATGATTTCTCTGACCATACTTTATAATATATACCACTTTCCTCTGGTGCTTTTCAAATTTACAGTGCAATTGGTCATGTACTCACTGTTGTTTGGTTGAAACGCCACAATCTCAGATGCGAAAGTAGTGAGCAGGTCCAATATACTACGAGCCAGCTGAAAGCCTGAGTTAGTTTTGGCTCCCTCAGCCCCACACCAAATCCATCAGTGGATCCTGCATTCAATCTCCAGAACATTGCTCCGGGCTTTCC
The DNA here is from genome assembly GCA_004027295.1 of Dolichotis patagonum. NCBI lineage: Eukaryota > Metazoa > Chordata > Mammalia > Rodentia > Caviidae > Dolichotis > Dolichotis patagonum. Next base: position 43,210 of record PVJX010013762.1, read on the forward strand.
CCTAGTCATCTTCTCCCTAGTCACCACCTCTGTCAAGGTCCTCTGTCTCTCACCTAGACCACTGTAGCCACCTGAATGGTCTCCTGTTCCCATTTTTGCAATCTGCCATCCATGCCCCTTACAGCAGCTGGAGTATTCTGTTTAAAACTCTATTGGATCACAGCTCCCTTATTAATACTTTTTTATAGTTTCCATGATAATCAGGCCAAAATGAAGCTGTCTGTCTACTTCTATAATTTTTTTCTTGATTTTTTTTGCCTGTCTCTTTTACTAGCATGCAAACTCTGTTAAAAACTAATGACACATTTTACTTTTCAGTTGATCGAATCATCCGAGAATAAGGTCAGTGTCTTATCTTCCCAAGATAAGAAGCTGTCATTGTTTGCTTGCATTTAACAACAGCACTGTTATACAATGGGCCTTCTCTATGGTGTTCAGATTATTTCCAGTGGTTGGGATAGTGTCTTGTAGGAAGTAAGTGCCCAATCAGTAGTCATCTCATGAATAAATGAGAAAAACTTCAAGAGGTTTGTATTCGTTAGTTTTCTGTTGCTGGGACAGAATACCTGACACCCACAATTAAAGAAGAAAGGTTTGTTTTTGGTTCATGGTTTCAGAGGTTTCAGTCCATGGTTAGCTGTCTGTCGGGCAGAAACATCATGGCAGGATAGAGATGTGATGGAGGGAAACTGTTCAACTCCAGGCATGTAGAAAGTAGACAGCAGGGAAGAGCCCGAGAGAAGGAACCTGGAGGCCAGGTACATCCTCATGGTCACTTTCCCTCGACTCACCCAGATACACCCAGAAGTGTGCTCTACTAACTCCCTAGGCCTCTCTCAAGCCAATCAAGTTTACTATCAAGACTATCACTTAGCCAGGTGTTGTAGGGCACGCCTTTAAATCCTGGCACTCTGGAGGCTGGGACAGAAGGCTAGCCGGGAGTTTGAGGCCAGCCTGTGTAACCCTAGTAAGTGCAAAGCCAACCTGAAGTACATAGTGAGACCCTGCCTCAAAACACCAAAAGCAAACCAAGATTAACCATCACAAGATTTCTCCAGGTGACACTGGAAGAGATGCTTTCAGTGTGGCCCTGCTATGAGTTAGGGGACAAAGCCGAGTGATTTTTTGCAGGTTGATTCTGGATGCATAGTGTGAGCTTCTAAATTATCAGATATTTTCTGAGGCAGAATATCTGTGGTGGTGTTAAATGCACTCAAACACTGACAATCTCTTATCCCGGGGAAATAAGACACTGACCTTATTCTCAGCTGATCAGATCAACTGAAAAGCAAAATGTGTCATTAATTTTAGGATCCATTATATTTGACATTTCTGTTTTGCTAAAGGTTAGGGGCCAGTAGGAGACTCAGAGGAAGCTTGCTAACCAATGTGTCTTTATTCACATTTAGAAATTAGTTGGCACTGGAGATAGTCGGTACACTCGCCTTGATTGGAGGTCTAGGTCTTATTTTTCCAGGAAGGGCTGGTGTCTGGTCTGTGTCCTCAGTGTCTGAAATATCTTATTCATGCATAAACGAAGGGCAGGCATGATTCACACAGGATGAATCCCTGAACCTCGCAGACAGGAGAAAAATGTGGAGTCGTGATACTTAAAACATTTCTCAGCCTTAGTTGTCAGCACTGGTACCCACTTCAGCACATTTCTGAAATGAACTCTGCTAAGGCTGGGTCAGCAGCACCATAAAAAAGAATTCTGCAATTAAAAGGGCTTAAAGGGATCACTGGCCACATGGCTTATTTTCTTTAACCAATTCACTTACAGGAGTAAGCTCGATACAAGTGTATCTTTCATCAGTGTTCCCCACAGTGAAGGGGCCCCACAGTGTTCCCCACAGTGAAGAGGCCCAGGCTGAAAAGAGCCACCATTTGAGGGGCTCCTGGGGGTAGTGTCAGACCCCAGCCTGTGCTGAGGCACTGTTTTTAATGTGCTATGAGCAGCCACAAGGAGTCTTCAGTGGCCTCAAGGGTTGATCATCGCCAGAGAAAGACAATAGGATCAGAAAATAAGAGAAAATAGCAGACCGAGCAAGCCCTACTTTTCTGCTTTATTTATTTTACTGTATTATTATATGCTATGTTTATTTTACTATATTATTATTAAGTGTAAATATTTATGGGCACAGGATGATAATTTCATACACGAAGTTAATGTAGAATGATCAAATCAAGACATTGGGCATTTCCATTTCCTTAGACGTTTATCATTTCTTCCTGTTGGGAACATTCAGAATTCTCTTTTTTATGTTCCTTGTAAAAGTATAATAAGTTGTTGTAAATTGTAGTCACCCTACTGGGCTACAGAACACTAGAACTTATTCCTCGTATTTCACTGTATTTTTGTACCTTATACCCAAGTGCCTTTTATCCCTTTTTCCTCCCTTCTACCCTCTGGTGAGCACTGTTCTACACACTACATCCACGAAATCAATGTTGGCAACTCCCACATACCAGTGAGACCACGAGTATTTATCTTTCCGTGCTTAACTTATTTTATTTTTTAAATTTTATTTTGAAAAGAAAAATCCAAATGGGAAAAACAAAACAAAACACAAAACAAGACAAAATAGGTCATTCAAAACAAAAGGATGGCCATAGTACATGATTTAAAACCACAATACAAGGTGATCTACAATGGTTACCATGATGTCTCTTGTTATCGTCAATAGAATTGCCCGTATCATCAGGTACAATAAAATTGAATATAGCAGTACACAACAAAATCAATAAAAACAAAACATTGCAGACATTATAGCACTTCAAAAGAGGGTAATAGTCAAACCAGAATGGGTATCATTGTGAATCTTATTGTCTTCAGAGTAGTTGCTTATACTTTCAGACTTGATACTATTAAACATAACAGATTCAAATAAAATCAGTCAAGACAAGACAGTGATTGAACAAAACATATTCAAATAAAATCAGTCAAAACAAGACAGTGAAAGCAATACAGGGTTTCAGATTAAGTTAACAGAAACTTAAAAATGGTTACCATAGTATATCCTGCTATCTTTGGAATAGCTGTCTATGCCCTCAAATCTAGTACAAGTAGACAAACTGGAACAGCATATAACCAAACTAAACAGAGCGATAAAAACAATATGGGTTTCAAATCATGATACAAGATTAACAATGTCCTCTGCCTTCCCTATTTAGACAATTCCTCCCCTTTCACTTTCACAGGGTACATTGTACATTTTGTATCCCAACAACTCCTTTAGTTTTTAGATTAAGGAGGCAACCCACCATTTACCTAAGTGGTTCTGAACCTTTTTACCCCTGAGCTTGGTCTCAAGTTGTATCCATTTACCTACAAGAGCCTCAAGGTTTTCCTTCCTTATAGCTGAGTAGTTCTCCATTGTATAAAAGTATTATGTCTTT